>JAMFTG010002618.1:0-32821 GCA_023974075.1 Chaenocephalus aceratus
CAGCAGCCAGGGGGGGCGCCAGTCTTTGGCCGACACCATGAGCACCTACAGCTTCAGGTAAGCTTGTTCATTTTAATTTATTAAGGGTTGCAGCAAGAAAACAATCGGTTAAAATATTATTATTATCTGTACGATTCATTTGATATCATTTGCTGCACCAAAGTCAGAATCCCAAAAAAGTCAGATTTTGAGATTTAAAAAAAAGTCATAGTTTTGAAAAAAAATGCATAATTTTGAAAAAAATGCATAATTTTTGAAAAACTGCATAATTTTGAGATTTAGAAAAAAAGTCAAAATGTTTAGATTCAGAAAAAAGTCATAATTTTGAGATTTAGAAGAAGAAGTCAGAATTCTGAGAAGAAAAAAAGTCAGAAATTGCTAGATTGCGAAAGTCAGCATTTTTAGATTTTAAAAACTCGGAATTCCGAAAAGTCAGAATTTTGAAAAAAAGTGAGATTTAAGATGCTAAGAAAAAAAATCTCAATTCTGAAAAAGGGTCTCTCTCACGCTCAGAAGGTCTTGTGTGGAAAAAAAGTCAGAATTCTGAAAATCTTTTTTAAAAATCTGATATTTCCAGAAAAGAAAACTGAATTCTGAAAAAAAATTCCAAATTTTAACATATTTGAAGAAAAAAATCAAAGTTCTGAAAAAAAAGTATTTCTCTCTCTGTGAAGGTCTTGTGAGAATCCGATGATGATGATGGCGGCTCTGAGTTGGGGGGCAGCAGGGCTGGAGGCAGCAGGGCTGGAGGGGGGGGCAGCAGGGCTCCGAGTCGGGCCCCCTCCTCCTCCGCCCTCTCAGAGCTGCTCGACGGCCTCCGGAGACGCAGAGCCGGCGGAGACGCAGACGACGGAGCCGGAAGCGCCGTCTCTCTTCCCGTTTATCAAACGACCGCCGCCTCCACCCTCAGACGCCGAGCCTCCGCCCTTTCTCTCGGCCCCGGTGACCTCCAGGAGCCCCTATCCAGCATCCCCAATCCCCTGTCCCCGATAATGCCTCGCTCCATCAGCGCTCGCTCCATCAGCGACGCTCAAACACCTGGAGCTAAACTCTCTCGCTACGACTCCAGCAGTGATTCCCTCTCAGGCGTCCCGTCGCTGCCTCACCTCTCCTCTTTGGGGTCAAACCTCGCCTCCCGCCATCAAACTCCCTCTCTTTGCATCCCAGAAGAAGATCCAGATCAACCACAGCGATCCCGAACCACCTCCATGCAGCAGCGCTCGCCTCAACCCCCGAGGAGGTGCATGCTGGGGAGTCTTTCCACCGAAGATGGAGGGGAAGCATGCCTGGGTTCAGAACCGATGGTGTTCCAGAACAGGAGGCTAATGGAGGGTCGGGAAGACGCGGCGTTAGATATCCTGCCCGCCATCCGGAGAGCGAAGTCCACCAGCAGCCTGACGGGATCTGAGCGAGGAGGACGGAGGGCTCTGAGCGTTCACTTCGGAGAGCTGCCTCCCTCCACCCGGAGCAGGAAGGGATCTGAAACGGACTCCTCGTCATCGGGGAGTTCTCAGGACGGAGGAGGAAGAAGACGGAGGCTCGATGGTCCGCAGGGAGAGAGGCTGGAGGCCGAGGGCAGCGAGGCCGGAGACGTGGCTTCCATCATGAAGAAATACCTGAAGAAGGACACCGACTGAGAAGAGAAGAAGCGCTCTCAGGTGAGGAGACACCATACACGGTTCGCTTCATGTCACATTTTCAACGTTATGATAAATTGTCAGCCGTGTTACGGGTGCCACTTTGGTTTAACATCAAAAACCTTTTCCCATATTCGAGTGAGCAGATTTTCAGTATGATTGCACGCTTAGACATTTGAGAAAAATACAAGACGACAACGTTAATTTTATAAGTCAGAATTTTTTGATTTGGGAAAAAAGTCTGACATTCCGAGATTTCGAGAAAAAATTCAACATTTTGAAAAAAAGTCAGAGTTTCGGGATTTTGAAAAAAAACTCTGAATTCTGAGATTTTGAGAAAAAGTCAGAATTCTGAAAAAATTTGACTAAGAAATCCTAAAAACTCTGACATAGGTTTCTCCAAAATGAGAGCTTGTACTCTGACTAAGAAGATACAAGTCTCGGCTCGGTCATGTTTGAGTCACTGGTTAAACTCTCAGAGGCGCGTTCACACCGGAGCACTTTTCCCGTTTAGTTCCGATAGTTCCTGGGATTTTGCGTTCACACCAAAAAGAGAACTTAGTTCCAATTTCTGATTGTCTGGGCGGATTGCAAACCACGCCTCGTAAAACTCTGAAAAGTTTTGTGAAGCCGCCATTTTATTTGCCGGCATTAGCATTATTAGCATTAGCCCCGCGCACCAACGGAGAGAGACTTGGGAGCGGTGGAGATGAGGAGGTGTCGGCGTTCTGGCGATTTACTCGGAAGGCTTCAGGAGAAGCTGCTGGGACTCCCAGCAGCTTCTACTGAAGCCTTCCCCAACTCCGGGGACTTCCGGCCGGGGACTCCGGGTGGCAGTATACGCCGTGAAGTGGTTTGCGGCCTGCCAGTAAACCCAAAGCAGAAGAAGAGCGGCTTCATTTGCCTAATCCTCCCTCAGGGAACTTATTCCGGTGTGAACGTGATCGGCTCTTAGTTCTATGGGGGAACTAAGAGCTGGGAACTAAGTGCTGGGAACTAAGTACTTGGTGTGAAAGCGGCTAAGGACTCACCTGCTTCTCTGCTTCTCTGATTCTCTCCTGACCTTCTCGTCTCTTTCTTCTTCTTCCAGCCTCTCTGTGTGAAAGCTGAAAGACTGAAGGCTGAACCAAAACACTTCAGACGTCCACAAGGAGTGACTTTAACAAAGCCACCTGAAAATACATTTGCACTCAATCAACTGTATTTGCAGATAAGAAACCGTTTGTATTTGAATAAAAAAAAGAACCCTTTTCTTTGTGATTTTGTTCCATGAACTTGCTAATTCTCTCCTTTGCAACTTTTCTCCATATTCTTTAAGCTGTTTATGAATCAAAAGTTATATTTTAATGCAGCTATCTGTAAGACGTTCAGTGAGTATTCAGGGTTTCATTTCTACACCGAGCTTCAGTTGGGTTTGTAAGAAATTAAAATCAATGTTTGTATGGCGTCATTTAAATTAAATACACTGTTTTAATTCGGGCTGTTTAATTCTGGCAGTAAATATCGTCACTTCGGCAAATTAATTACCATTCGGCTAAGATGCTCACTAAACACACCGTCTTTAACCCTCACTTATCGACACTGCAATGCTTTTATTAGATCATGTTTAAATAACCACAGACATTAGAATATTGTAAATGTAATCAGAAAACGCCAGGATGTTTCTTGGACCCGCCCCCATCTAGACCGGCCAATGGGAGAAGACTACAGTTGATAACAGGGGAATCAAGCCGAGAATCGATCTCTCTTCCGCCCTGCACCCCACGGGTATCAGCCGACCTGAGGGGGGGCGGAGCCACGCCACTCGCATATTTCCATTTGTATATCATCGCATTATGTGTTTAATAAAACGCTGTTAACTTTTATAAGCTTCCTGACTCGTTTCAGCTAATCCTGCTCTCGGGTTTAAATCACCGTTAACAGTTTTCAAGAATCTACCAACTCTTCCACTTTGGAAAACACCGAAAGATATGCAGTGTGTGCAGTACATGTACTCAAATCAAGAGGTAAGTAAGTACCGTCATTATAGCCTTTTTGGACAACAGTTCAAAAATGGCTTCGCTGATTTTTAGTTAGTTTAGTCAATTTATTGAACATGTCAGAAACAAAAAAATATTACAATAATATATATATATTCTCTTTTTTTCTTTTTTTCACTCAGATTAATAATTATAACGAAGTACCAAAAAAAATAATAATAACAAACAAAAAAAAAAAAAAAAATAATTTTCAGATAGTCTCTGTTCATGTTCAACAAGAAGAAGCTTACAAAGACTTTCTGGTCCTACCCCCTCTAATTTTCTTACAAAACAGGTCATCGTCTTCAGCGACATGTTTGTCTTGTTAATCTCTTCTTTTTTTCTTCTTTTTTTTTTACAAAACAATCAGAAAGAAATTACTTTTTACAAGAAATAACAACAAATGGGATTTCACAGGTCCTGTTCATAACCATTAATGATTTGACTCCTAAATAATACTTTCATTTTAGATGGACTTACAATATTTCAGTGCATCGTTACAGTTATTCCACAGACTAACGCATTTGGACAGTCTTGTCGTGGTTTTGGGGGTTATTGAGGAAACTGAATCCATTCCTGACATTTTCAGGATCAACAATGGCCGTTTTAACCGGAGAATGCTCTCGTTGGGCTGATTCTGATACATGTTGGGTGGATTTGGAAGCTTTAGGGGACCCTGGGTCATTTGGATTGGACCGATTGTTTATTTATTTGAAAAAGAAATGTCCACGGTAACTGGAAGGTCACCAGTTCAAGTCCCGGCAAGACCAAGTGCTACCGAGGTGTCCCTGAGCAAAGCACCGTTCCCCACACGGCTCCCCGGGCGCCGTTCAAAATGGCAGCCCACTGCTCCTAACACTAGGATGGGTCGAATGCAGAGAAACCGTTTCCCCACGAGGGATTAATAAAGTATATCAATATCAATAATGTTCATCTTGTGCTCTCTATATCAGTGCTTCTCAAAGTGTGGTCCGCGGACCACTGGTGGTCCGTGAGCGCCCCCAAGTGGTCCGTGAGTATATTGGTAACATTTCACATTTGAAATAAATAAATGAATTTAAGTTTTCCGCACAATCACGGGAATATCTCCGCAATGGAGCGAGCTTAAGTTTCCTTTTCAATTGCATGATATAGCCCAGCGCAACACCTTCGTCACACATATTGCCACTTGTTTGTACCACTTTCAGGCAATTTGTAATCTGTTCCAGAAAAACGATGTGATTTTGGATATTTGTGGAGATAGGTGGTCCGCGAGTGTTTTTTTATTGGTTAAGTCCTTGGTATGAAAAAGTTTGAGAAACACTGCTCTATATCATGGTATGTCAAAATCAGCCGACAGAGAGTACATTATGTCCACGTTCTGCTTAAAGCGGCTATTTTGTATCCTGGAAAGGTCAGAAATGGATTCAGCATCCTCATTAGCAGGGGCGGATCTACCGGGGTGGCTGGATGCCTGTTTCTAAATCTCGTTTAAAAACCCACTTCTTCTCCCTGGCATTTACGGACCAGGTGACACTTGTGCTTTGACATTTGGGTTCTTATCTTACTCGTGTTTTGTATTGTTTGTACGTCACGTAGGAGAGTTTCTCAGTCTGTGGCTTCTGATCTGGTTTCAGTGTCTCGTGTTTTACATTTGTTTCATGTCCTGTCTGTTCTTTATGTATGTATACTTCAATGACTCGCCAGCAACAGGCGGCCACTTTCGCCAGTCTGCTGACGTCGTGTTCGTGTGTGTTGGAGGAGGTGCTCTGTGAGGAAGTCTGAAGGAAGGGGCGGATTCTTTTCGGCTGCGTACTTTCACATTTTAGTGCACTCGAGCCGCTTTCTGAAACTTACCTACCCCACCTTTAAGTGAAAATACAGTGGATTCAAAATTACAATAAAAAAAAATGATTAAATCTAAATAATAGAAATAGGTAGAATAAAGGAAGTAAAGTAAAAATAACGATAAAATGAATTATCACATTTAAAACAATGATATAGCACCTTCTAGAGCTCCTCTGATACACTTCGAAGGGTTTGACAAGCAATTGATACAAATGTGAAAATAAAATAAATACAGCCGATCTACCAACTGGATCAAATATAAAAGTCAGCCGAATTAGTGTTGATACTGCAAGGAGGCGTATTGTGTGAAAAGAAATGTAAGATGTTGTTTAATTGCTGATATATTTATGATCCACGTCACGTTTTCAGTTTTTGGCGGCAGTTCTTCCTGTTTCTCCAGAAGTCTTCTCATCAGGGCTCTATAAATAGAGAACTACGGCAGATATGTAATATTTAATGCAGCCGAACCATGTATTACAATGCCGTTATGTGATGACTTTCAAAGAGAAAAGCAAGCACACTCGGAATAAAGTGTTATTTTTTTTTTTTTAAATGTTTTCGGATTACACATCGCATAAACACCAAATCCCAGCATGCATTGCGGCTAAACCATCCAATCATCGAGCTGAGGATCTTGCCTAGTCTGTTTCCAGTTTAGTTTATGACGGATGTATTTTGTTATACACACATTCCTTCACATTTACATTTGAATTTGCATTAAAGTATTTCGTGAGGCCTTCCAACATGTTTTTAAATATAACTACGGTTGTAGTTGAAGAGTTTGTAAATGAACATGAACCGAAGCTGTTGCCTGGCAACGCAATCGCACAACGTCACGTCCGTTAATTCCACATCCACACGCATGGATTAACATCGATTTACTACATGAATGTAGCCTTTGTTTCTGCTCAAAGAGGAGTCGACCAGCTGGGGCAACAAGAACACCGGGTAATCGAGTGTGAATGTTAAAAAAATTGACAATAACAACCGACCGTCGCGGAGCATTTGCTTGGCATTTCCGGGTATTTCTCCACTGGTTAACAATACCGTGTAACTGTCACGTTTGAAGGGACGAAATCGTGACATCTTCACGTCTCCCAGCATGGTACATCGTCACATGTTCACGTCTTGCCGTGATACCGGGCGGGTTGGGTACAACATAGCAGCATTATGTCATCAGTATTTGCTTTTGGCCGCACTGCAGAGGCCCGTCTTCCTGCATCTGGTGGCGCGGCTGCAGATGGGTTTAACTCTCGCTGAATGTTTCCTCTCTCCTCTCTGGACGCCTGTGTTTCCTCTCTCCTCTCTGGACGCCTGTGTTTCCTCTCTCCTCTCTGGACGCCTGTGTTTCCTCTCTCCTCTCTGGACGCCTGGAGAGCAACAGATGGAGGAGACACACAGGACACACACTGTGACGGGTTCTCCGTAACCTTCAGACACACCGCGCTCACCTTAGCTTCATCAGCAGGAAATCATCTCATGCAAACGACCGCGTGATTACGGTCAGCGTCCTGATGTGTGCGTGAAGTGTTTCAGGACGTTTTCATTGTTAACTAGATAATGTTACTGTTGGTAAAAAGCATATTTTATTTTTTCATTTATTTATCAGGGACATTAATGAACACTTCTGTGAGCGTGCCAGAGTTAGCCAAGAGGCTATTTTCCATCTGTAGTCCCCAGACCCGGCGTCATGGCCGGGCCCGCCCATCCAGGATTTGGCCCGCTGTTTTAATCAGGGCTGAATACAACATTTTAATTGTTTTATTATTATGTTCAGTGGCGGCGCCAGGGTGTACTTGGGTAGGCTACAGCCATACCAATAAATGGCTCAGCCCCACCATGAAAAATGATTTTAAAGTAAGCTAAATAAAGTCCGCCAACTCGCGCGGAGTAAATAGCACAGACAGCAGTTAGTAAGATTGATTTCAGCCACTTGTCTGGAAATACCGAAGACTAGAAACGGTTTGAAAACTTTTGCCACGTAGTGATCGTCTTCTCAATAGAACATCTTTGATAATGTCTTCTGGCCAATCAGAATCAAGATAACGACGTGGTGTTGTTGCAGGAAGTCCCGACGGAGAATACTTTTGCTGTAGTACATCTCTATATACATCGATACAACATTACGTGTTGATAGAAATCACCACGTAATGAAATAAGAGCCCACGGTTTGATGATTGATGTGTGTGTGGGCTGTCTTTCATGTTGACACACAGAACAATGGGGGCAATCCACAATGTAAAGTAATTCACAGCCTCTCCTCTCCTCTCTGTGAGGAGCAGCAGGTTCAGCTTTCAGAACACAGTAACAAAAAACTGAAATGGCATTCATTTGTTTAAATATGTCGTGGAGTAATAGATGTATTTATTGTTCTTCTCAAGAGAGGACCAGAATGTGTATTTTATGTTAGTATTTCAAAAAATCTCCTGGGGGAGAATCCCCCCAGACCCCCTGCAGGGGTGGGGTTTCAGCAGGTCAGCTCTTTCACATGTGGGGAAGTTGCAGGATTGGAATCTCGAGCGTCTAACCCCCCTCGAGAGGGAGACTCAGACATAGACCTGTCCGAGGACGAGGATCCACAGGCAGGGACTGAGGAAGAGGATGAGGCAGGGACTGAGGAAGAGGATGAGGCAGGGACTGAGGAAGAGGATGAGGCATTGACTGAGGAAGAGGATGAGGCAGGGACTGAGGAAGAGGATGAGGCATTGACTGAGGAAGAGGATGAGGCAGGGACTGAGGAAGAGGATGAGGCAGGGACTGAGGAAGAGGATGAGGCAGGGACTGAGGAAGAGGATGAGGCAGGGACTGAGGAAGAGGATGAGGCAGGGACTGAGGAAGAGGATGAGGCATTGACTGAGGAAGAGCAGGAGACAGTTACAGAAAAAAGGCCCGTCGTCCACTATGGTCCAAAACTAACACGTAGGTTTCCGGAAGGGTCGTGGCAGACGGATGCAGTGGGAACAATACATCAAGTGCCTCAAGTGTCAGATGTATCTCTGCATTTCAAAAAGGATGGAGTACTACGAAGAGTGCTCAGTATTTGTTGTTGTGCTCTAATGTTGTCTAATGTTGTTTGTATACTATCACATAGCATCCGATGTCCTCTACAAAGGACAGACAAAACTGTAAATATTTGTTTTTAGTTTTTGTTAGTCATACCACCCTAAAGTCTTGTGTGATCTAAACAAAAAAGTAAATTTTAAATCTCAGGTCTAATCTCTGACCATGTGCTGCAATAACTGCGAATTTTGAGATTTGTTTTAAAAAGTCTGAATTCCGCTATTTTGAGAAAAAGGACTGCATTTTTTTATTTGAAAAAAAGTGTGAGTTCGCGTTACACACGGCATCTATTGCAGTCTGTCCGTCCTGGAGAGGATCCTCCTCTGCTGCTCTCCTGAGGTTTCTCCATGTTCCCTTTAACTGTGGGTTTCTCTGGAAGTGTTTCCTTGTACGATGTGAGGGTCTAAGGACAGAGGGTCTAAGGAGAGAGGGTCTAAGGACAGAGGGTCTAAGGACAGAGGGTCTGAGGACAGAGGGTCTAAGGACAGAGGGTCTGAGGACAGAGGGTCTAAGGACAGAGGGTCTAAGGACAGAGGGTCTGAGGACAGAGGGTCAGAGGACAGAGGGTCTGAGGACAGAGAGTCTAAGGACAGAGGGTCTAAGTACAGAGGGTCTAAGGACAGAGGGTCTAAGGACAGAGGGTCTAAGGACAGAGAGTCTAAGGACAGAGGGTCTGAGGACAGAGGGTCTAAGGACAGAGGGTCTGAGGACAGAGGGTCTAAGGACAGAGGGTCTAAGGACAGAGGGTCTGAGGACAGAGGGTCAGAGGACAGAGGGTCTGAGGACAGAGAGTCTAAGGACAGAGGGTCTAAGTACAGAGGGTCTAAGGACAGAGGGTCTAAGGACAGAGGGTCTAAGGACAGAGAGTCTAAGGACAGAGGGTCTGAGGACAGAGGGTCTAAGGACAGAGGGTCTGAGGACAGAGGGTCTAAGGACAGAGGGTCTGAGGACAGAGGGTCAGAGGACAGAGGGTCTGAGGGCAGAGGGTCTGAGGACAGAGGGTCTGAGGACAGAGGGTCTAAGGACAGAGGGTCTGAGGACAGAGGGTCTAAGGACAGAGGGTCTGAGGGCAGAGGGTCTGAGGACAGAGGGTCTGAGGACAGAGGGTCTGAGGACAGAGGGTTTAAGGTCAGAGGGTCTGAGGACAGAGGGTCTGAGGACAGAGGGTCTGAGGACAGAGGGTCCTAAGGACAGAGGGTCTGAGGACAGAGGGTGTCGTATTGTCATACTGATATTCTGTACACACTGTGAAGTCCACTGAGACGAATGTAGCATTTGTGATATTGGGCTATAAATAAACATTGATTGATTGATTGATTGATTGATTGATTGATTGATTGATTGATTGATTGATTATTCGGGACTATTTTTCTTCATGTTGGTGCGTTGGTGAGTATTTGTGGCGGTAGCGCTATAACACAGTCAATTAAACAATTAAGTTGTTTGTTCAGCCTTTTTAGAAATGCAGCTGCTTTATAGCCCTCTCCCAACCCTACCGAACGAATTCCTACCCCAGATTATTAGTTTATATGATTATCTGCTTTATTATCTGTTCCTACATCATCTCTGAAATGTGTTGCATTAGTATTCTAGTATGATAGAGTAGTGTGATGTAAAATATATATTTCTGCTGCGCACAAAAGACACGAATGGAGCCGTGATGAGGCTCAAGGTTAAAGGTGACTTTTGATTGTTTTGTTATTGTTGACAAATCCCATGAAAACACTTAAACCAACAATGTGTTACTTCCTAACGGAGGTCCATCACTTCCTCCTGAGTCTTGAGTCTTGAGTCTTGAGTCTTGAGCCTCAGATATTTAATAAAATAGGATAAAGTGTGCGTTTGTTCGGGACTATTTTCAGCGGCGGATGAATACAACATTCTGTGCTTTAGTGAGTGTGTGTGGCGTTATTGATGGAAGTTAAATTATTTACAATGTGTGTTTTTGCTGCGACAACACTGAAGGGATTCTAAACATCTAAAAACTACAACTCCCATGATCCCACGCTGCTTCATCACCACATCCAACCCCAGCTCTACTTTCCTCTTGATATAAAGACTTCTGATAACGTCAGAAAACTGCATATCGTTTAGAAAGACGGCTCTTCTCTACCCTCGGGATGGCCGGCTCTATTCCACCTTTCAGATCGGTGTGTTTGGAGTCGCAGCACCCTCTCGCTTTGGAATCTATTTCTGACCCATTTCCAGTTCCTACCCACACAGACACCGCTCCAAATTAAACAGTGTCGGCGTGTCCTAAGAAAGTGTTGCTTCCTGTTTAGTTTTCCAGATGTCCTTCTCCATCGCATCCTCTCCCGGGCGGATCACTTCCAACGTACATCTAGTACACAGTAGTACATATTGAATGAGTACTTTATATACATGAAGTGTATATATGCAGCGTGCAGGATTTATACCTGACAGAGACGATGAAAACAGCCTTTAAATCTGTCATACTGAACATGTGTGTGTGTGCGTGTGTGTGTGTGTGTGTATATGCATGTGTGTAATCTATCTACCTATTATCTATCCATCTACTTCTTTGTGAGCATCTTGAATACGTTACATGTACTCCATTCCAAAGCATGAGTGTATTCGGTAAAGAGAACCGCAGAGACGCGTCCTGAAACCCGGAAGTAAACTCCTTCCAGTTCCTTCGACAAAAAGCAACGGGATCTCTCCGTAGGCTGTTGGAAGATAGCTGAACTAAGGTCGGTGGTTGAGACGCATCGAAGAGACGGATCACGTTTTTTTCTACGACATTAAATCATCAGCAGTGACCCCGCTGGTGATTTCTGAAGAGTGGACGTGTCTGAAAGACGATGGTTGTTACCAAGCGGCTGAATAGGACTACAGAAGTTGTGGAGGCCGTTGTACGTCATTACGCCGAACACGTGAACACTCCCGCTAAGTTTGCCAAACCTTCCCCAATTCCGGGACTGGCTGAAGAAGAAGAAGAAGAAGAAGAAGAAGAAGAAGAAGAAGAAGAAGAAGAAGAAGAAGAAGAAGAAGAAGAAGAAGAAGAAGTCAGCGGCTTCATTTGCCTAATCCACCCCCAGGGACTTTATGTTTATTAAGGATCCCATTAGCTTTTGCTCTCGACAAAAAAGTGGAGTGAGTCAACAACAACACAAAGACATATCTGAGAAGAGACCAGGACGAAGAGGAAGAGGAAGAGAGGAAGAGACCAGGACGAAGAGGAAGAGATGAAGAGACCAGGACGAAGAGGAAGAGAGAGAGGAAGAGACCAGGACGAAGAGGAGAGAGAGAGGAAGAGACCAGGACGAAGAGGAAGAGGAAAGAGAGTTTCACTGAAGAGACCAGGAGGGTGAGAGCAGGAGGAAGAGGAGGAGGAAGAGGATGAGATGAAGAGACCAGGAGGGTGAGAGAGGAGGAAGAGGAGGAGAGGAAGAGAGCAGGAGGAAGAGGAGGAGAGGAAGAGACCAGGAGGGTCAGAGCAGGAGGAAGAGGAGGAGAGGAAGAGAGCAGGAGGAAGAGGAGAGAGGAAGAGACCAGGAGGGTCAGAGCAGGAGGAAGAGGAGGAGAGGAAGAGAGCAGGAGGAAGAGGAGGAGAGGAAGAGACCAGGAGGGTCAGAGCAGGAGGAAGAGGAGAGAGGAAGAGAGCAGGAGGAAGAGGAGGAGGAAGAGGATGAGATGAAGAGACCAGGAGGGTGAGAGCAGGAGGAAGAGGAGGAGAGGAAGAGAGCAGGAGGAAGAGGAGGAGAGGAAGAGAGCAGGAGGAAGAGGAGGAGAGGAAGAGACCAGGAGGGTCAGAGCAGGAGGAAGAGGAGGAGAGGAAGAGACCAGGAGGAAGAGGAGGAGGAAGAGGAGGAGAGGAAGACATTAGAGAAGAAGAAGAAGAAGAAGAAGAAGAAGAAGAAGAAGAAGAAGAAGAAGAAGAAGAAGAAGAAGAAGAAGAAGAAGAAGAAGAAGTGACGTCAGCGGCTTCATTTGCCTAATCCACCCCCAGGGACTTTATGTTTATTAAGGATCCCCAGTAGCTTTTGCTCTCGACAAAAGCTACTCTCCCTGGGGTCCGACACTTAAAACAATACAACAACAATACAACAACATTTAGGCCATAAGTCCTGACAACATTAACAACATTAAAAACATCACATCAACAACATGCGATCAATGAAGTGAGGGCTCACAGCTCGCACGTGGTCATCAGAGACGGCCCTTCAACCTCTTCTTGAAAGAGGCTCTGGACTGGAGGTGGTTTGGAGTGCCATTCCTTCATAGCTCTGTAAGACACAGAAGAGTTCAGGAGACGCGTCCTGGGTCTAGGTGCCCGTAGATGGCCTGATGCAGCTTGGTCCTGGGTTTAGGTGCCCGTAGATGGCCTGATGCAGCTTGGTCCTGGGTCTAGGTGCCCGTAGATGGCCTGATGCAGCTTGGTCCTGGGTCTAGGTGCCCGTAGATGGCCTGATGCAGCTTGGTCCTGGGTTTAGGTGCCCGTAGATGGCCTGATGCAGCTTGGTCCTGGGTCTAGGTGCCCGTAGATGGCCTGATGCAGCTTGGTCCTGGGTCTAGGTGCCCGTAGATGGCCTGATGCAGCTTGGTCCTGGGTCTAGGTGCCCGTAGATGGCCTATGCAGCTTGGTCCTGGGTTTAGGTGCCAGTAGATGGCCTGATGTAGCTTGGTCCTGGGTTTAGGTGCCCGTAGATGGGCCTGATGCAGCTTGGTCCTGGGTTTAGGTGCCCGTAGATGGCCTGATGCAGCTTGGTCCTGGGTCTAGGTGCCCGTAGATGGCCTGATGCAGCTTGGTCCTGGGTTTAGGTGCCCGTAGATGGCCTGATGCAGCTTGGTCCTGGGTCTAGGTGCCCGTAGATGGCCTGATGCAGCTTGGTCCTGGGTCTAGGTGCCCGTAGATGGCCTGATGCAGCTTGGTCCTGGGTCTAGGTGCCCGTAGATGGCCTGATGCAGCTTGGTCCTGGGTTTAGGTGCCAGTAGATGGCCTGATGTAGCTTGGTCCTGGGTTTAGGTGCCCGTAGATGGCCTGATGCAGCTTGGTCCTGGGTTTAGGTGCCCGTAGATGGCCTGATGCAGCTTGGTCCTGGGTCTAGGTGCCCGTAGATGGCCTGATGCAGCTGGTCCTGGGTCTAGGTGCCCGTAGATGGCCTGATGCAGCTTGGTCCTGGTCTAGGTGCCCGTAGATGGCCTGATGCAGCTTGGTCCTGGGTTTTAGGGTGCCCGTAGATGGCCTGATGCAGCTTGGTCCTGGGTCTAGGTGCCCGTAGATGGCCTGATGCAGCTTGGTCCTGGGTCTAGGTGCCCGTAGATGGCCTGATGCAGCTTGGTCCTGGGTCTAGGTGCCCGTAGATGGCCTGATGCAGCTTGGTCCTGGGTTTAGGTGCCAGTAGATGGCCTGATGTAGCTTGGTCCTGGGTTTAGGTGCCCGTAGATGGCCTGATGCAGCGTGGTCCTGGGTTTAGGTGCCCGTAGATGGCCTGATGCAGCTTGGTCCGGGTCTAGGTGCCCGTAGATGGCCTGATGCAGCTTGGTCCTGGGTCTAGGTGCCCGTAGATGCCTGATGCAGCTTGGTCCTGGGTCTAGGTGCCCGTAGATGGCCTGATGCAGCTTGGTCCTGGGTTTAGGTGCCCGTAGACGGCCTGATGCAGCGTGGTCCTGGGTTTAGGTGCCCGTAGATGGCCTGATGCAGCTTGGTCCTGGGTTTAGGTGCCCGTAGACGGCCTGATGCAGCTTGGTCCTGGGTTTAGGTGCCCGTAGATGGCCTGATGCAGCTTGGTCCTGGGTTTAGGTGCCCGTAG
Organism: Chaenocephalus aceratus; assembly: GCA_023974075.1. NCBI lineage: Eukaryota > Metazoa > Chordata > Actinopteri > Perciformes > Channichthyidae > Chaenocephalus > Chaenocephalus aceratus. The sequence continues at coordinate 14,317 of JAMFTG010002618.1, forward strand.
ATGGCCTGATGTAGCTTGGTCCTGGGTTTAGGTGCCAGTAGATGGCCTGATGCAGCTTGGTCCTGGGTTTAGGTGCCCGTAGACGGCCTGATGCAGCTTGGTCCTGGGTTTAGGTGCCCGTAGACGGCCTGATGTAGCTTGGTCCTGGGTTTAGGTGCCCGTAGATGGCCTGATGCAGCTTGGTCCTGGGTTTAGGTGCCCGTAGACGGCCTGATGCAGCTTGGTCCTGGGTTTAGGTGCCCGTAGAATGCCTGATGCAGCTTGGTCCTGGGTTAGGTGCCCGTAGACGGCCTGATGCAGCTTGGTCCTGGGTTTTAGGTGCCCGTAGACGCCTGATGCAGCTTGGTCCTGGGTTTTAGGTGCCCGTAGATGGCCTGATGCAGCTTGGTCCTGGGTTTAGGTGCCGTAGATGGCCTGATGTAGCTTGGTCCTGGTTTTTTAGGTGCCCGTAGATGGCCTGATGCAGCTTGGTCCTGGGTTTAGGTGCCCGTAGATGGCCTGATGCAGCTTGGTCCTGGTCTAGGTGCCCGTAGATGGCCTGATGCAGCTTGGTCCTGGGTTTAGGTTGCCCGTAGATGGCCTGATGCAGCTTGGTCCTGGTTTAGGTGCCCGTAGCGGCCTGATGCCGCTGGTCCTGGGGTTAGGTGCCCGTAGATGGCCTGATGCAGCTTGGTCCTGGGTTTAGGTGCCCGAGATGGCCTGATGCAGCTTGGTCCTGGGTTTAGGTGCCCGTAGACGGCCTGATGCAGCTTGGTCCTGGGTTTAGGTGCCCGTAGATGCCTGATGCAGCTTGGTCCTGGGTTTTAGGTGCAGCTGCCTGGTTAGTGCCGTACGGCCTGATGCAGCTTGGTCCTGGGTTTAGGTGCCCGTAGATGGCCTGATGCAGCTTGGTCCTGGGTTTAGGTGCCCGTAGATGGCCTGATGTAGCTTGGTCCTGGGTTTAGGTGCCAGTAGATGGCCTGATGCAGCTTGGTCCTGGGTTTAGGTGCCCGTAGACGGCCTGATGCAGCTTGGTCCTGGGTTTAGGTGCCCGTAGACGGCCTGATGTAGCTTGGTCCTGGGTTTAGGTGCCCGTAGATGGCCTGATGCAGCTTGGTCCTGGGTTTAGGTGCCCGTAGATGGCCTGATGCAGCTTGGTCCTGGTTTAGGTGCCCGTAGACGGCCTGATGCAGCTTGGTCCTGGGTTTAGGTGCCCGTAGATGGCCTGATGCAGCTTGGTCCTGGGTTTAGGTGCCCGTAGATGGCCTGATGTAGCTTGGTCCTGGGTTTAGGTGCCCGTAGATGGCCTGATTGCAGCTTGGTCCTGGGTTTAGGTGCCCGTAGATGGCCTGATGCAGCTTGGTCCTGGGTCTAGGTGCCCGTAGATGGCCTGATGCAGCTTGGTCCTGGGTTTAGGTGCCCGTAGATGGCCTGATGCAGCTTGGTCCTGGGTTTAGGTGCCCGTAGATGGCCTGATGCAGCTTGGTCCTGGGGTTAGGTGCCCGTAGATGGCCTGATGTAGCTTGGTCCTGGGTTAGGTGCCCGTAGATGGCCTGATGTAGCTTGGTCCTGGGGTTAGGTGCCCGTAGATGGCCTGATGCAGCTTGGTCCTGGGTTTAGGTGCCTGTAGATGGCCTGATGCAGCTTGGTCCTGGGGTTAGGTGCCCGTAGATGGCCTGATGCAGCTTGGTCCTGGGGTTAGGTGCCCGTAGATGGCCTGATGTAGCTTGGTCCTGGGTTTTAGGTGCCTGTAGATGGCCAGATGCCAGCTTGGTCCTGGGGTTAGGTGCCCGTAGATGGCCTGATGCAGCTTGGTCCTGGGTTTAGGTGCCCGTAGATGGCCTGATGCAGCTTGGTCCTGGGGTTAGGTGCCCGTAGATGGCCTGATGCAGCTTGGTCCTGGGGTTAGTGCCAGTAGATGGCCTGATGTAGCTTGTCCTGGGGTTAGGGTGCCCGTAGATGGCCTGATGCAGCTTGGTCCTGGGGTTAGGTGCCCGTAGATGGCCTGATCAGCTTGGTCCTGGGGTTAGGTGCCCGTAGATGGCCTGATGTAGCTTGGTCCTGGGTTTAGGTGCCCGTAGATGGCCTGATGCAGCTTGGTCCTGGGTTTAGGTTGCCCGTAGATGGCCTGATGTAGCTTGGTCCTGGGTTTAGGTGCCCGTAGATGGCCTGATGCAGCTTGGTCCTGGGGTTAGTGCCCGTAGATGGCCTGATGTAGCTTGGTCTTGGGGTTAGGTGCCGTAGATGGCCTGAATGCAGCTTGGTCCTGGGTTTAGGTGCCTGTAGATGGCCTGATGCAGCTTGTCCTGGTGTTAGGTGCCCGTAGATGGCCTGATGCAGCTTGGTAGCCGGTGGTGAGGTTTAGGTGCCCGTAGATGGCCTGATGCAGCTTGGTCCTGGGTTAGGTGCCCGTAGATGGCCTGATGCAGCTTGGTCCTGGGTTAGGTGCCCGTAGATGGCCTGATGTAGCTTGGTCCTGGGTTTAGGTGCCCGTAGATGGCCTGATGCAGCTTGGTCCTGGGTTTAGGTGCCGTAGATGGCCTGATGCAGCTTGGTCCTGGGGTTAGGTGCCCGTAGATGGCCTGATGTAGCTTGGTCCTGGGTTTAGGTGCCCGTAGATGGCCTGATGCAGCTTGGTCCTGGGTTAGGTGCCCGTAGATGGCCTGATGCAGCTTGGTCCTGGGTTTAGGTGCCCGTAGATGGCCTGATGCAGCTTGGTCCTGGGTTTAGGTGCCCGTAGATGGCCTGATGTAGCTTGGTCCTGGGTTAGGTGCCCGTAGATGGCCTGATGTAGCTTGGTCCTGGGTTTAGGTGCCCGTAGATGGCCTGATGCAGCTTGGTCCTGGGTTTAGGTGCCGTAGATGGCCTGATGCAGCTTGGTCCTGGGTTAGGTGCCCGTAGATGGCCTGATGTAGCTTGGTCCTGGGGTTAGGTGCCCGTAGATGGCCTGATGCAGCTTGGTCCTGGGGTTTAGGTGCCCGTAGATGGCCTGATGCAGCTTGGTCCTGGGTTTAGGTGCCCGTAGATGGCCTGATGCAGCTTGGTCCTGGGTTTAGGTGCCCGTAGATGGCCTGATGCAGCTTGGTCCTGGGTTAGGTGCCCGTAGATGGCCTGATGCAGCTTGGTCCTGGGTTAGGTGCCCGTAGATGGCCTGATGCAGCTTGGTCCTGGGTTTAGGTGCCCGTAGATGGCCTGATGTAGCTTGGTCCTGGGTTAGGTGCCGTAGATGGCCTGATGCAGCTTGGTCCTGGGTTTAGGTGCCCGTAGATGGCCTGATGCAGCTTGGTCCTGGGTTAGGTGCCAGTAGATGGCCTGATGTAGCTTGGTCCTGGGGTTAGGTGCTCGTAGATGGCCTGATGCAGCTTGGTCCTGGGTTTAGGTGCCCGTAGATGGCCTGATGTAGCTTGGTCCTGGGTTAGGTGCCGTAGATGGCCTGATGCAGCTTGGTCCTGGGTTAGGTGCCCGTAGATGGCCTGATGCAGCTTGGTCCTGGGTTAGGTGCCCGTAGATGGCCTGATGCAGCTTGGTCCTGGGTTTAGGTGCCCGTAGATGGCCTGATGTAGCTTGGTCCTGGGTTTAGGTGCCCGTAGATGGCCTGATGCAGCTTGGTCCTGGGTTTAGGTGCCCGTAGATGGCCTGATGTAGCTTGGTCCTGGGTTTAGGTGCCCGTAGATGGCCTGATGCAGCTTGGTCCTGGGTTTAGGTGCCCGTAGATGGCCTGATGCAGCTTGGTCCTGGGTTTAGGTGCCCGTAGATGGCCTGATGCAGCTTGGTCCTGGGGTTAGGTGCCCGTAGATGGCCTGATGCAGCTTGGTCCTGGGTTAGGTGCCCGTAGATGGCCTGATGCAGCTTGGTCCTGGGGTTAGGTGCCCGTAGATGGCCTGATGCAGCTTGGTCCTGGGGTTAGGTGCCCGTAAGATGGCCTGATGTAGCTTGGTCCTGGGTTTAGGTGCCCGTAGATGGCCTGATGCAGCTTGGTCCTGGGTTTAGGTGCCCGTAGATGGCCTGATGCAGCTTGGTCCTGGGTTTAGGGTGCCCGTAGATGGCCTGATGCAGCTTGGTCCTGGGTTTAGGTGCCCGTAGATGGCCTGATGCAGCTTGGTCCTGGGTTTTAGGTGCCCGTAGATGGCCTGATGCAAGCTTGGTCCTGGGGTTAGGTGCCCGTAGATGGCCTGATGCAGCTTGGTCCTGGGGTTAGGTGCCCGTAGATGGCCTGATGCAGCTTGGTCCTGGGGTTAGGGTGCCCGTAGATGGCCTGATGCAGCTTGGCCTGGGTTTAGGTGCCAGTAGATGGCCTGATGTAGCTTGGTCCTGGGTTTAGGTGCCCGTAGATGGCCTGATGTAGCTTGGTCCTGGGTTTAGGTGCCCGTAGATGGCCCTGATGCAGCTTGGTCCTGGGTTTAGGTGCCCGTAGATGGCTTGATGTAGCTTGGTCCTGGGTTTAGGTGCCCGTAGATGGCCTGATGCAGCTTGGTCCTGGGTTTAGGTGCCCGTAGATGGCCTGATGCAGCTTGGTCCTGGGGTTAGGTGCCCGTAGATGGCCTGATGCAGCTTGGTCCTGGGTTTAGGTGCCCGTAGATGGCCTGATGTAGCTTGTCTAGTCTTATGGCCATGCTCGTCTCTTGTGTAAACTATTTGATCATAAAAATACAGTGGTTATTTGCTAAATTGGAATTTTTCTCGAAAAGTGATAACACGAGATTGCAGACGTTTCTCAACTGGAAGCCAATATGAGTGCGCTTCGAATAGTGGGGAACTTATTCCGGTGTGAACGCGATCTGTACTTAGTGCATGAGAACTAAAGAGTTCTCTTGAACCTTTGTGGGAAAAGTACTCCGGTGTGGAAAGCGGCCATTGAGTTCTTTGTAACCAGATGTCTCTCAATAATGTTACTTGTCTCTCAGTGGACTTTACAGTTAGGACAGAATATGAATACGACCCCTCTGTCCTCGGACCCTCACATCGGACGAGGAAACACTTAAAATAAACCCCACAGTTAATCTAATAGAGAACCGCAGAGACGCGTCCTGAAACCCGGAAGTAAACTCCTTCCGGTTCCTTCGACAAAAAGCAACGGGATCTCTCCGTAGGCTGTTGGAAAATAGCTCCGAATCAGGTCTGAGGTTGAGACGCATCGAAGAAACGGATCACGTTTGTTCTACGTTAAATCCATCAGCAGTGATTTCTGAAGAGTGGACGTGTCTGAGAAACGATGGTTGTTACCGAGTGGCTGAATCGGACTACAGAAGTCGTGGAGGTCGTTGTACGTCATTACGCCGAACACGTAAACACCCCTCGAAGTTAGCTTCTGTTCTGCTTGAAAGCCAGTCCCTGCCTCCTGCAAAGTGTTCAGACAAACGCTTCAACTCGTTCCATCTAGAATCTGTGTTTGAATCTGGATCTGAAGTCGGCGTGACGTTGAAGCAGCGACCCGGCTGTAGCTCCTTTATAGCATCACGTAGCATTTAGCTTCTGGCGACTAGATTTACGATTAGAAAATGATAAAAGTAGACGTGTGGAGATTATCCCAGCAGCTTCTACTGAAGCCTTCCGAGTAAATCGCCAGAACGCCGACACCTCCTCGTCTCCACCGCTCCCATGTTTTCTTTTGTGTTGCCATAAGTTAGTCTCTCTGCGTTTCTGCGCCGGGCTACTGCTAATGCTAATAATGCTAATGCTAGGATAATAAAATGGCGGCTTCACAAAACATTTTGGGAGTTTTACGGGGCGTGGTTTGCAATCCGCCCAGCCAATCAGACAGAGGAACCTTTTCTCTCAAAAAGAGAGAGAATCTTTGTTCCTGAAACTTTCAGAGTCTCTTTACACAGAGGGGACACATGTTGATGTAGAAGAGACATGAAGAAGAGGGGACCATGTTGATGTAGAAGAGACGTGGAGAAGAGGGGACACATGTTGATGTAGAAGAGACATGAAGAAGAGGGACACATGTTGATGTAGAAGAGACATGAAGAAGAGGGGACACATGTTGACGTACAAGAGACATGAAGAAGAGGGGACACATGTTGATGTAGGAGAGACATGGAGAAGAGGGGACACATGTTGATGTAGAAGAGACATGAAGAAGAGGGGACACATGTTGATGTAGAAGAGACATGAAGAAGAGGGGACACATGTTGATGTAGAAGAGACATGAAGAAGAGGGGACACATGTTGATGTAGAAGAGACATGGAGAAGAGGGGACACGTGTTGATGTAGAAGAGACATGGAGAAGAGGGGACAACGTGTTGATGTAGAAGAGACATGAAGAAGAGGGGACACGTGTTGATGTAGAAGAGACATGGAGAAGAGGGGACACATGTTGATGTAGAAGAGACATGAAGAAGAGGGGACACATGTTGATGTAGAAGAGACATGAAGAGAGGGGACACATGTTGACGTACGAGAGACATGAAGAATAGGGGACACAGGTTGATGTAGGAGAGACATGGAGAAGAGGGGACACATGTTGATGTAGAAGAGACATGAAGAAGAGGGGACACATGTTGATGTAGAAGAGACATGAAGAAGAGGGGACACATGTTGACGTACAAGAGACATGAAGAAGAGGGGACACATGTTTGATGTAGAAGAGACATGAAGAAGAGGGGGACACATGTTGATGTAGAAGAGACATGAAGAAGAGGGGACACATGTTGATGTAGAAGAGACATGGAGAAGAGGGGACACATGTTGATGTAGAAGAGACGTGGAGACGAGGGGACACATGTTGATGTAGAAGAGACATGAAGAAGAGGGGACACATGTTGATGTAGAAGAGACATGGAGAAGAGGGGACACATGTTGATGTAGAAGAGACATGAAGAAGAGGGGACACATGTTGATGTAGAAGAGACATGGAGAAGAGGGGACACATTTGATGTAGAAAGACGTGGAGAAGAGGGGACACATGTTGATGTAGAAGAGACGTGGAGAGAGGGGACACATTTTGATGTAGAAGAGACATGGAGAGAGGGGACACATGTTGATGTAGAAGAGACATGCAGAAGAGGGGACACATGTTGATGTAGAAGAGACATGAAGAAGAGGGGACACATGTTGATGTAGAAGAGACATGGAGAAGAGGGGACACATGTTGATGTAGAAGAGACATGCAGAAGGGGGACACGTGTTGATGTAGAAGAGACGTGAAAAAGAGGGGACACGTGTTGATGTAGAAGAGACGTGAAGAAGAGGGGACACATGTTGATGTGGAAGAGACATGAAGAAGAGGGGACACATGTTTGATGTAGAAGAGACATGGAGAAGAGGGGACACATGTTGATGTAGAGAGACATGCAGAAGAGGGGACACATGTTGATGTAGAAGAGACATGAAGAAGAGGGGACACATGTTGATGTAGAAGAGACATGGAGAAGAGGGGACACATGTTGATGTAGAAGAGACATGCAGAAGAGGGGACACGTGTTGATGTAGAAGAGACTGAAAAGAGGGGACACGTGTTGATGTAGAAGAGACGTGAAGAAGAGGGGACACAATGTTGATGTGGAAGAGACATGAAGAAGAGGGGACACATGTTGATGTAGAAGAGACATGGAGAAGAGGGACACATGTTGATGTAGAAGAGACATGGAGAAGAGGGGACACATGTTGATGTAGAAAGAAACATGAAGAAGAGGGGACACATGTTGATGTAGAAGAGACATGAAGAAGAGGGGACACATGTTGATGTAGAAGAGACATGAAGAAGAGGGGACACATGTTGATTAGAAGAGACATGAAGAAGAGGGGACACATGTTGATGTAGAAGAGACATGGAGAAGAGGGGACACATGTTGATGTAGAAGAGACATGAAGAAGAGGGGACACATGTTGATGTAGAAGAGACATGGAGAAGAGGGGACACATGTTGATGTAGAAAAGACGTGGAAAGAGGGGACACATGTTGATGTAGAAGAGAACGTGGAGAAGAGGGGACACATGTTGATGTAGAAGAGACATGGAGAAGAGGGGACACATGTTGATGTAGAAGAGACATGAAGAAGAGGGGACACATGTTGATGTAGAAGAGACATGAAGAAGAGGGGACACATGTTGATGTAGAAGAGACATGAAGAAGAGGGGACACATGTTGATGGAGAAGAGGGGGACACATGTTTGATGTAGAAGAGACATGCAGAAGAGGGGACACATGTTGATGTAGAAGAGACATGAAGAAGAGGGGACACGTGTTGATGTAGAAGAGACATGAAAAAGAGGGGACACGTGTTTGATGTAGAAGAGACGTGAAGAAGAGGGGACACATGTTGATGTGGAAGAGACATGGAGAAGAGGGGACACATGTTGATGTAGAAGAGACATGGAGAAGAGGGGACACATGGTGATGTAGAAGAGACATGGAGAAGAGGGGACACATGTTGATGTAGAAGAGACATGAAGAAGAGGGGACACATGTTGATGTAGAAGAGACATGGAGAAGAGGGGACACATGTTGATGTAGAAAAGACGTGGAGAAGAGGGGACACATGTTGATGTAGAAGAGACGTGGAGAAGAGGGGACACATGTTTGATGTAGAAGAGACATGGAGAAGAGGGGACACATGTTGATGTAGAAGAGACATGAAGAAGAGGGGACACATGTTGATGTAGAAGAGACATGAAGAAGAGGGGACACATGTGATGTAGAAGAGACATGAAGAAGAGGGGACACATGTTGATGGAGAAGAGGGGAACACATGTTGATGTAGAAGAGACATGCAGAAGAGGGGACACATGTTGATGTAGAAGAGACATGAAGAAGAGGGGACACGTGTTGATGTAGAAGAGACATGAAAAAGAGGGGACACGTGTTTGATGTAGAAGAGGACGTGAAGAAGAGGGGACACATGTTGATGTGGAAGAGACATGAAGAAGAGGGGACACATGTTGATGTAGAAGAGACATGGAGAAGAGGGGACACATGTTGATGTAGAAAAGACGTGGAGAAGAGGGGACACATGTTGATGTAGAAGAGACGTGGAGAAGAGGGGACACATGTTGATGTAGAAGAGACATGGAGAAGAGGGGACACATGTTGATGTAGAAGAGACATGAAGAAGAGGGGACACATGTTGATGTAGAAGAGACATGAAGAGAGGGGACACATGTTGATGTAGAAGAGACATGAAGAAGAGGGGGACACATGTTGATGGAGAAGAGGGGACACATGTTGATGTAGAAGAGACATGCAGAAGAGGGGACACATGTTGATGTAGAAGAGACATGAAGAAGAGGGGACACGTGTTGATGTAGAAGAGACATGAAAAAGAGGGGACACGTGTTGATGTAGAAGAGACGTGAAGAAGAGGGGACACATGTTGATGTGGAAGAGACATGAAGAAGAGGGGACACATGTTGATGTAGAAGAGACATGGAGAAGAGGGGACACATGTTGATGTAGAAGAGACATGAAGAAGAGGGGACACATGTTGATGTAGAAGAGACATGAAGAAGAGGGGACACATGTTGATGTAGAAGAGACATGAAGAAGAGGGGACACATGTTGATGTAGAAGAGACATGGAGAGAGGGGACACATGTTGATGTAGAAGAGACATGGAGAAGAGGGGACACATGTTTATGTAGAAGAGACATGGAGAAGAGGGGACACATGGTGATGTAGAAGAGACATGGAGAAGAGGGGACACATGTTGATGTAGAAGAGACATGAAGAAGAGGGGACACATGTTGATGTAGAAGAGACATGGAGAAGAGGGGACACATGTTGATGTAGAAGAGACATGGAGAAGAGGGGACACATGTTGATGAAGAAGAGACGTGGAGAAGAGGGGACACATGTTGATGTAGAAGAGACATGGAGAAGAGGGGACACATGTTGATGTAGAAGAGACGTGAGAAGAGGGGACACATGTTGATGTAGAAGAGACATGGAGAAGAGGGGACACATGTTGATGTAGAAGAGACATGAAGAAGAGGGGACACATGTTAATGTAGAAGAGACATGAAGAAGAGGGGACACATGTTGATGTAGAAGAGACATGAAGAAGAGGGGACACATGTTGATGGAGAAGAGGGGACACATGTTGATGTAGAAGAGACATGCAGAAGAGGGGACACATGTTGATGTAGAAGAGACATGAAAAGAGGGGACACGTGTTGATGTAGAAGAGACGTGAAGAAGAGGGGACACATGTTGATGTGGAAGAGACATGAAGAAGAGGGGACACATGTTGATGTAGAAGAGACATGGAGAAGAGGGGACACATGTTGATGTAGAAGAGACATGGAGAAGAGGGGACACATGTTGATGTAGAAAAGACGTGGAGAAGAGGGGACACATGTTGATGTAGAAGAGACGTGGAGAAGAGGGGACACATGTTGATGTAGAAGAGACATGGAGAAGAGGGGACACATGTTGATGTAGAAGAGACATGAAGAAGAGGGGACACATGTTGATGTAGAAGAGACATGAAGAAGAGGGGACACATGTTGATGTAGAAGAGACATGAAGAAGAGGGGACACATGTTGATGGAGAAGAGGGGACACATGTTGATGTAGAAGAGACATGCAGAAGAGGGGACACATGTTGATGTAGAAGAGACATGAAGAAGAGGGGACACGTGTTGATGTAGAAGAGACATGAAAAAGAGGGGACACATGTTGATGTGGAAGAGACATGAAGAAGAGGGGACACATGTTGATGTAGAAGAGACATGGAGAAGAGGGGACACATGTTGATGTAGAAGAGACATGAAGAAGAGGGGACACATGTTGATGTAGAAGAGACATGAAGAAGAGGGGACACATGTTGATGTAGAAGAGACATGGAGAAGAGGGGACACATGTTTGATGTAGAAGGAGACATGAAGAAGAGGGGACACATGTTGATGTAGAAGAGACATGAAGAAGAGCTTTAACGTCTCCTGGAAGGAAGTCTCTGAGCCGATTGGGTCCCGCTTTGAAAACACAAATATATGTATTCTATAGAATGTAAGTCGTTTTTACTCAAAGGAAATACGAGGCTTTGAAAGGAATAATACGTCCATGTATTCTGTGTAACCTTTTTGTATCTGTATATTATGATATTTAAATACATACACGGCGCTTCCTTCGCACCTCTGGTTCGATGCCAGCTGCATTTCATCGCCTCAGAACTTGTAATCCATTATAAAAACTACTTTAACATGTTTTCATTTAAAACGCATTATATTCTGCGATTAATTTGGATGAAACACGACCGAGAAACACGTCTGTTTTCTGTGCCGCGTTTTTGACGATAAAAATGCCAATAAATCCTTAAATATCATCAGATTAGGGAACGACAATTACTGTAATTGCAGTTCCGATCATCCTTCTTCTTCTTTCGTGTAACGTCAGAGGTCCAACTCGGTGTCGTGTAGCCACGCCCGCGTCTCTGGTCCTCGGTCGAAGAGCCTGGCTTCCGAGGGTGCTGGGGCAGATGGTGAGTATATGGACAGCGGTCGGCTCGGGGTCGCCGCACCGTCCGCCAAGCCCCACGTCTTCATCGAGGTTTTAAAGCGGGCCGACCCCAGTTCGTAGACGGTTCAGAGCGGTCCACTGCCGGCGCGGTAGGTCGTCTCCTCCATGGCGCCATCTCCTGGGTCCCAGATGTAGCGGTGGATTCGGGATCATCCTGATTGGTGAATGTGGCACATGTTACCCCGTAAAGCCTGCACTTCAGAGCAGTTGGTAAAAAAACGTGTTTTCAGTAAATAGTTAGCCAAAAAGAAGCATTTTAATGTTTGCAAACGAGCAAAATACAAGTAGAGTTTATAGTTTCTAGAGTTTGCTTTCACACCGAACGGAGCTTTTTGTCTTTTCTTCGTAAAGGCCCTGTCACACTGTCCCGAAATTGACACCCGATGGACATAGGGTGACCAGATGTCCCGCTTTGCGCGGGACTGCACAGCATTTTCCCGACTTTTGGTGCGTCCCGCAAATTGAGACGATGTCCCGCATATTTCATTTTGATTGGCTAAAACGCTTTTTCTTTAAAATCAGATTCATCCAATGGCTGTTGAGAAAGCAGGGAAGGCTATCATCAGGGGCTGTGTTTGCTGTCAATCAAACTGTAACACACGGCGGGTGCTGGTCAAGTGTTAACCAATGAGAGGAACTCACTCACCCCCCCCCCACCCCGCCAAACAACAACAACGAACGCAGGCGACGCAGCAGGTTATGGAAAATGGAGGAAACTGAAACTACAGCTAAGAAGAAAAGAAGATGCACATAAAACAAAGACTGGGAAGACACTTACCCGTGGGTGAAGTCGGTGCAGGGCGACTCTCAGAGAGTTTTGCAATCTTTGCAAGAGTAATTTTTAAATGTCACATGGCGGTGAATACGACGTCAAAAGACACAGAGAATGCGATTCTCACAAGAAACATGTCGCTCAAAAGAGACATCCCACTCGATGGAGACATTCCTACTCAAACCAAACATGATGGCCACTCAGACAAGGTAACAGCAGCAGAAATAACCAGTGTTTACCATACAGTGCAACACTCCCATTCATACCGGTCAAATGACTAACAAGCTAGCGCCGACCATGTTTCCAGACTCTGAGATAGTAAAGAAAATGTCATGTGGTCGTACAAAAGCAGCGTCCATAATAACAGATGTGCTTGCCCCTGCCTCTGTGGAGAGATGTTTGACAGAGTCAAAGACACCAGTGGTTCTAGGTGACAGAAGGCCCACCTGCTGTTGCTGTGAGGGGGGGGGCACCTGCTGTTGCTGTGATGGACACAACTGAAAGCTATTTTATTTGATGTATTATTATGTTTCTGTTCCCTCCTGGCCAGTGTTGGTTTATCCATCCATCCATCTTCTCCCGCTTATCCGTGGTCGGGTCGCGGGGGTAGCAGTTCCAGCAGAGAGCCCCAAACTTATTTTCCCTGGCGACATCAACCAGCTCTGACTGGGGTTGGTTTTATTTTATCTATTAATTTATGTTGTGCCTACTTGTACAGGTAATACTGACTAGTTGAATTAAGAAGATGCATTTCTAAACACTTGAAGTGAATAATGCCTGCTGCCTTAGTTAGCCTTAGTTTACTATTCTTTATTAAAAACTGCATTTTGACTTCACTTTCTGCTCTGTTGTTATATATTTGTTACGTTTTTTTTCTTCCGGGGGTTGGGGGGTGCTGTTGAGAGGGTGTCCCACATTGTCCCACACAACCATACTCCTTGTCCCACATTTGGTTGTTGGGATCTGGTCACCCTAGATGGACACGATAAAGGAAATGTTTCAAATTCGGCTGTGATCGTAACATCGGGCCGTTTGTGAGGCATCTTAAGCCACCGTGTGACCGCCGGTGGAGTTTCTCAGGCTCCGGCAGCAACTTCGTGAGCGGCAACTTCGTAAGGCACTCGTGAGGGCATCTTGTCAAGTCGTGTCATCTTCGTGTTATCATCGGGCATTCGCCCTCACTCTGATCGGGGCGAATGCCCGATGGCACCGATGATAACACGATGCCCTCACGATGGCCTTACGAAGGGCGACATGGACACACGAATTCAACACGAAAATGAACCTTCTCGAGGTCCTTCGGCTATGTGTTGGCATGCCAAAGATTTTGCCACCGCTCACGAAGTTGCTGCCGGAGCGAGAAACTCCACCGGCGATCAGACGATGGCTTCAGATGCCTCACGAACGGCCCGATGCTACGATCACAGCCGAATTTGAACGTTTCCTTTATCGTGGGTCCATCGGGTTGTTTTATTGCACAACAAAATCATGTAAACATATTATGTAAATAACCCAATTTGTGTTCTGTGAAACTAAAAAGGATATAATATATTATTTTGAAGGAGAGTTGACAGGAAGTTGTTGTTGCTATGGAAACAACATGACGGAGAAAACGTAATATCTTCTGCATATAAAGACGGAGAAAGTAAAGAACAAAGTCTGAAGATATCAGTGCAGTATCATAGTACTGTAACATCATTGTTTGTGTTACTTTCGTTGCAGTTGTACGTCTCTAATGTAAATGTTGCCTTCGTGTGGTTCGGGGCCATCTCCGTGCGAAATTCACAATTCCATATTCGTGTGTCCATCGGGTGTCCACTTCGGGACAGTGTGACGGGGGCTTAACTGATTTCGTTGCAAATCTGTATTTATCTGTGTCCTTATTCCCCGCTGCAGCCGGACTATAACTCCCTGCGCTGTCCTTAGCTTGTTTGTTCACTCTCCTCTGTGTGTGTGTGTGTGTGTGTGTGTGTGTGTGTGTGTGTGTGCGTACACTGCGGAGGCTTATCGTGAATCTGTGGAGAGAGCACACACGACGGCAGCAGCGTGTGAACCAGCGGACGGGAGAGAGTCGAGAGATAATAACGAGATGAGATCGGGGGGTAAGATGGAAGAAGAGGGGAGGGATGAGGATGGATGACACAGCGAGGGAGTGTGTGTGTGTGTGTGTGTGTGTGTGTGTGTGTGTGTGTGTGTGGTGAATAACGATATCTCTTCTCCTTCTGAAGCGCGTTGTCTAATCCTTTTTATTCTTTGGTGATCGGAGATGGAGGAGACAGCGCTGTGCCATGTTGGCAGACAGCCACTCCACACACACACACACACACACACACACACACACACACACACACACTCACACACACTGCCTGTCTGCAGATATCCCTAGTCTATGCAGATGATGTTGTCTCAGTCACAATGAGCTCCATTACCTGTCCTACAGAGGAGCAACAGATTCGGGGTTTGGTCTCTTTGGCTTCAGGTTGTTTCTGTTCCCTTTAGTGTTTTACTTCCTGTCTGTCTTCTTCTGCTGTTCCCTTTAGTGTTTACTTCCTGTCTGTCTTCTTCTGCTGTTCCCTTTAGTGTTTACTTCCTGTCTGTCTTCTTCTTAAAGTATTGCATGTTGTTTTCTGATGGATAAAAACTTGTTGTCCACAGCTGACGTTAAATTGACCGGACTTCTTCTGCGGATTGATATGAGTGCACATAGTCCCTTGATCATCCTTAGCAACACTCTGATATCCTTAGCAACGGTCTGTTAGCGAAAATGAACAGCCTTCAGAATGTCCAAATCGACCAATCAGAATGTGGTATTCCACTAGGCTGTAAAATAGTAATGAATCCCTGCCGCTTGCTGCCTCCTTCCTGTCCCCAAGTGGAGGCAACACACATCAGAAGCGGTCTTTGTGCTCCAGTCGCGTCCCGCGTGTCGGGGTTCTTCAGTTCTCATGTTCACGCTCTTGTTCCCCAGCAGACGTCTGGATGTGTCAGCAGACGTCTTGTTCCCCAGCAGACGTCTGGATGTGTCAGCAGACGTCTTGTTCCCAGCAGACGTCTGGATGTGTCAGCAGACGTCTTGTTCCCCAGCAGACGTCTGGATGTGTCAGCAGACGTCTTGTTCCCCAGCAGACGTCTGGATGTGTCAGCAGACGTCTTGTTCCCCAGCAGACGTCTGGATGTGTCAGCAGCTCGGAGTTACAAGTGGAGCATCCTGCAGGAAGAGGAGCGGAAGTGCTGCTGGAGCACCGCGTCTAATGAGGTGAGTGTTACTATGAGAAACCCCCGCAGACAGACACACACACACACACACACACTCTCAGACACACACACACACACCACACACACTCTCAGACACACTCAGACACACACACACACACACTCTCAGACACACACACACACACACACACACACACACACTCTCAGACACACACACACACACACACACACACACACTCTCAGACACACTCAGACACACACACACACAGACACTCAGACACACACACACACACACACACACACACACACACACACAGACACTGGTTCTGTCTGGCTGAAGAGCTTTCTTCTATAAAGTAATCTGCTGAATAATTCATAGCCTCTCGTCCTGCAGGAGGAGGAGAGGGAGCGCCTGGCTCGCCCGCGTGGAGCGGAGAAGAAGAAGAATACTGAACTGTACAAGTGTTCCTTTACTCAACTTAAATTACCCAAAGTAAAAGGCTCAAGGGACTATTTGCAGTCATATCAATCCGCAGAAAGAAGTCCCGAACGTCAGCTTTGGACAACAAATATTCGTGTTGTTTTTTTTAAACTATACTATTCTTAGGTTTTTAATTTGCCTTGTTGTGCTGACTGTATCTGTTATTGTCCTTTTACTTGTTACTTGTTCCCTTTAGTGTTTACTTCCTGTCTGTCTTCTTCTGCTGTTCCCTTTAGTATTTACTTCCTGTCTGTCTGTCTTCTTCTACTGTTCCCTTTAGTGTTTACTTCCTGCCTGTCTGTCTTCTTCTGCTGTTCCCTTGGTGTTTACTTCCTGTCTGTCTTCTTCTACTGTTCCCTTTGGTGTTTACTTCCTGTCTGTCTGTCTTCTTCTGCTGTTCCCTTTAGTATTTACTTCCTGTCTGTCTGTCTTCTTCTACTGTTCCCTTTAGTGTTTACTTCCTGCCTGTCTGTCTTCTTCTGCTGTTCCCTTTGGTGTTTACTTCCTGCCTGTCTTCTTCTACTGTTCCCTTTGGTGTTTACTTCCTGCCTGTCTTCTTCTACTGTTCCCTTTAGTGTTTACTTCCTGCCTGTCTGTCTTCTTCTGCTGTTCCCTTTGGTGTTTACTTCCTGCCTGTCTTCTTCTACTGTTCCCTTTAGTGTTTACTTCCTGCCTGTCTTCTTCTACTGTTCCCTTTAGTGTTTACTTCCTGTCTGTCTGTCTTCTTCTGCTGGTCCCTTAAGTGTCCCTTACTGTTATTGTCCTTTTACGTGTTATGTTTTTATTAATAATCGTGTGTGCCGACTGTTTTTATATAATATGTAACTGCTTGAATGAATCTGCGCCCTTTGCTGCTGTAATGTGTACATGTACCCGTTGCAGACAAATAAAATACTTCTGAAAACCCTGTGAAGTACTTTTGTAATACTCATTTGCATACGGACAGCGCGGTGTGGTTCGTGATCACTAAACCGCCCCGTGCTAATTCAAAAGGAGAGAGGAAAGGAAAGAGGAAAGGAAAGAGGACACGAGACAGAAGAAGATTTCCAACTCAAGTTTCGTCGACAGACGTCGTGCGGTCAGCAGTTACTCTGCAGTCTCTACAGCTAAAGGGATTGCAGTAGATTTTTCTGCAGAGAAATACAGCTACTTACGCAGATTACCAGCTCGGGATGAGACGGATCGTAAATCACACACACACACACTCACACACACACACACACACACACACACACACACACTCACACACACTGATAACAATCCCCTCTTCACCAGTAAATCTGCTCTACACGGGACCTCCCTCTCTCTCCATCTTATGTAAGTGTGTCCTGATCTTTGCTGCAGCCAACAACCCTGACACACACACACACACACACACACACACACACACACACTGTGCAAAAGTTTCATTACCATTGAGGTCAGGTCTTTGTGTGTGAGGGGCAGTGGTGGAAAGTTACTAAGTAGAATTACGGAAGTACTACGACTAAGTACAATTTTGAGGTACTTTTACTTCTACTCCACTGCGTGTATTTATACCTTTAGTTACTTCACAGATGAAGGATGTGAAATCTAACCAAGTGTTGAATCAGACTTTAGTTCCACCTGGAGTGAATCCACCAGCTACCAGGGGCGGACTGGCCATCGCGAATACCGGGAGTTTCCCCGGTGGGCGGTGCTGTGTGGGCCGGAGAGCCAAAAAAAAAAAATATATATATATTATTTTTTTTTTTGCCTAAATCCTACCGGCCCACATCTGTCAGTGTTCCGGCCCAGCGGGGTGTGGCCAGGGTTGGGTTGTAACGGAATACATGTAACGGCGTTACGTAATCAGAATACAAAAATCAAGTAAATGTATTCAGCTCGTGTTACATTTGAAAAACGAGTAATCTGATTACAGTTACTTTCGTAAACCTGAAGTGAATACATGTTGGATTACTTATTGGAATTATTGGTGGAAAGATTTCCTCAAAACATGTCATATTCATTACTAAAGGTACAGCCTTGTCTGGTTTCTTGCTCAAGGGCACCACGGCAGGGCAGGAGGTGAACTGGGACCTCTCCAAGTAGAAGTCCACACCTCCAAATAGGTCTGGTCGGGGACTTGACCGGCGACCCTACGGCTCCCAGTCCAAGCCCCGACTGACTGCCATAGATTTTAGTCCCTAATGTTGCTCTCAAAATGCACCAGATTGATGCATGCCCCCGGACCCCCCTAGAGGAGGTGAGGTCCACCACCTGCCCACACCCGCTGTTAAATTGTCTCACATTGAGGATGCTTCGTACGTCGCCCATGTTTTATTCCATTTGTCAAGTCAGGCAGATTGGGTCCCACATGTTATTGCATCAAAGATCTGTTAACATTAAATCACGAAATATATGCCGTAACTATTTTTGCTCTCGGCAACTCAAGGGCTGCTCAGGTGATGTGAGGACTTTGTGAATAATTGTCCAAAATAAAATTAAATGCAGGGTTTTTGTGAGTTACAGACTTTCGTCACCCGCCGGCCGATACATGCATTAGTGGGTCTGCTGTCCATTAACCCCCGGGCACTTTTTCCCCCCAGTCCCGCCCCTACCAAGCTACCCTGCAGTCTACAAA
>JAMFTG010002619.1:0-29620 GCA_023974075.1 Chaenocephalus aceratus
AGCTGTCAAAACTCTGTACTCAGCCGCACACCAGCCGCCGGAAGTTGATAGACGCCATCTTGTACACAGAGCCCTATTCCTTGGATACTCTATTGATCTTTATATTTTCTATTGTACGATTCTCTGGCTGGGGCGCCAGCTCAAATCTCGCCTCGGGCTGCAAATTCTCTAGAGCCGGCCCTGTAGGTATGACCATGAACATCTTAGGTCGCAGGCTCCTCCAAACAGTGCAAACACAATAAAACAGATAAATAGTGCAAGTAAATACAAATAAAATTGAATGTCGTAGACATTGTGCAGAATAGTCTATATTACTAACTAACTAGTTGGAATATTGAGTTCTCTGTGGATTTGAACACCGTCTGTCTATTATTGTGCCGATAAGATATATCAACAACTGGAGTTATACATAAATATGTTTGATTAGATATGTTTAACTGTGTTCTTTTTTGTGCAAGTTGGGAGGTTTCATTTTCAACAGGAAGCAGCTTATTAGATTGGTAGGTAGGTAGATGGATAGATAGGTAGGGTAGGTAGGTAGGTAGGGTAGGTAGGTAGTAGAACAAATATAACGCAGGATATTATTGTGCAAAAGTTGATTATTCAATATTAAAATGAATATAAATAATCAATTTCTTGCACAATAATATCCTGCGTTATATTTGTTGACTTAAACTCCCACTGTACATTTTACATTTATATTCATTTTAACATTGAATAGTTAAGATAAACAACACCCTTTACTTTCTCCATGCAAAGCAACATTTGACAGTTTAGTGTCTGCTTCCTCGCTCGCCTGCCGCCACTTACTGCAGAGAATACCAGATCAAGGTGCTTTCTTTGTAACAATGACAGTGTGAGTGCTATTATATTGATGTTTGTCTCCTCTTCCTCTCCTCAGCTGGAAGTGTTGTGTTCAGTGAATATTCTCCAGTTCATCTTCATCGCTCTGAGGCTGGACCTGATCATCACCTGGCCCTGGCTGGTGAGATATCACACACACACACACACACACACACACACACACACACACACACACACACACACACACACACACACACACACACACACACACACACACTTCAAGTACACAAGTGTTCATGGGCTTCACAGTGAGAGGTGCAATCTGCAGAGGAAGTGGAATGCAATCAAGAACATTTTACTATAATACAATAATGAGGTACTTGTGCTTAACCGTACTTTTAGGAATCTTGTTTTTGCCACTTAATAAGTGTGTGTGTGTGTGGTGTGTGTGTGTGTGTGTGTATTGTGTGTGTGTGTGTGTGTGTGTGTGTGTGTTGTGTGTGTGTGTGTGTGTGTGTGTGTGTGGTGTGTGTGTGTGTGTGTGTGTGGTGTGTGTGTGTGTGGTGTGTGTGCGTGCGCGCTTCAGGTGGTGTGTGTCCCGCTGTGGATCCTGATGTCCTTCCTCTGCCTCGTCGTCCTTTATTACATCATCTGGTCCGTCCTCTTCCTCCGCTCCATCGACATCATCGCCGAGCAACGCCGGACTCACATCACCATGGCGATCAGCTGGATGACCATCGTCGTCCCTCTGCTCACCTTCGAGGTGAGTCGGCACCTTTTTTAAGTTTGTCTCATTAGGTTGTCAAAATAACACAATAGAGAAAATGTATAATTTCCCCTCAACTAAGAACTTCTTCTTCTTTAAATCTTAATTTATAATATTTTCACTTAATTTGTATTTATTTTAACTGTTTTCAGCCTAAAGAAGTAAATCCGAGTTCTAGTGCCTGCCTCACTAAATTAGAAATATTGGATTATAATTTAATAGAAAAGTTGGATATATAGTAAATTGCTTTCATAATTAAATGTATGTGGCTGTTGGTTAGATCCCTGTGTGTGTGTGTGTGTGTGTGTGTGTGTGTGTGTGTGTGTGTGTGTGTGTGTGTGTGTGTGTGTGTGTGTGTGTGTGTGTGTGTGTGTGTGTGTGTGTGTGTGTGTGTGTGTGTGTGTGTGTGTGTGTGTGTGTGTGTGTGTGTGTGTGTGTGTGTGTGGTGTGTGTGTGTGTGTGTGTGTGTGTGTGTGTGTGTGTGTGTGTGTGTTAGCTACCCTAGAGCAAGAGGTACTGCTCTGCATGAATGAGGTGTGTATGGGTGAATGACTCGTAGTATGTGAAGAGCTCTGAGTGGTCTAAAGACCGGATAAAGCCCTATATAAGTACAGTCCATTTACCATTTAGCCTGCTCCCTGCTGGCCTAAAATATGTACAGGCCTTATATATATATATATATATATATGCATCAAAAATGGTTCATATTGTCTGATAGCTGAGTTTCTCCCCGTTAAGTGGGTATGACACATTCATAGTTTGTTAAATGTTAAGAAGCCCTGAGACACAGAAAAAAGCCCGTAGCGCCGGCTTAACAGGTTCCATTGCAAACAAGATGGCCTGGAAATGATGAAAGCATTATGGTTTGATCAAATGGAAAATGTGGTGGGGAAGCATCTCAAATGTTATTTTAGGGGCATTGCATGAGAACAGTAGTAGACTGTAAATATAACCCAACTTATAAGACGCAGCTTATATCATAATACGAACGGGCTTTAATTATTTAGATGCATAACTGAAATAACTAGGTGATTAAAATACTGTGTGTAACACCTCTCTATTTTATACACACTGTTGGAGATAAATGTTCAAACTGGAGCACGAGGAGAAAAGAGTTGTAATGTCTTTGCGTTTGTGTTTAATACGTGTTATCTGTCTGTTCAGATCCTTCTGGTGCACAAGCTGGACGACCACAACAGCCTGAGCTACGTGTGTGTGTTCGTGCCTCTGTGGCTCTCGCTGCTCACACTCATGGCCACCACCTTTGGTCAGAAGGGAGGAAACCACTGTGAGTGTTTACAGACAGAACACATCCTTTACTCAAGTAGAAGTACAGATACTCGTGTTTAAAAATACTCTGGTGAAAGTAGAAGTGCTGATTCAACTTCTTTACTCAAGTAGAAGTAAAGAGGCTTTGAAGTGTACTTCAGTAAAAAGTACCCATAACTAGCAGCTGTTTTAAAGAGTACCTGAGAAGTACAGGTATTTGTGTTCAACATGTAAGAAGTAGAAAGTACAGGTATTTGAGTTCAACATGTAAGAAGTAGAAAGTACAGGTATTTGAGTTCAACATGTGAGAAGTAGAAGTACAGATATTTGAGTTCAACATGTAAGAAGTAGAAAGTACAGGTATTTGTGTTCAACATGTAAGAAGTAGAAAGTACAGATATTTGGGTTCAACATGTAAGAAGTAGAAAGTACAGGTATTTGAGTTCAACATGTGAGAAGTAGAAAGTACAGGTATTTGAGTTCAACATGTGAGAAGTAGAAAGTACAGGTATTTGTGTTTCAACATGTAAGAAGTAGAAAGTACAGGTATTTGTGTTCAACATGTAAGAAGTAGAAAGTACAGGTATTTGAGTTCAAAATGTAAGAGGTAGAAAATACAGGTATTTGAGTTCAACATGTAAGAAGTAGAAAGTACAGGTATTTGAGTTCAACATGTAAGAAGTAGAAAGTACAGGTATTTGTGTTCAAAGTGTAAGAAGTCAAAGTAAAAAGTCGTCCGAAAATTAAGTAGTGGAGTAAAGTACTGATACCAGAAACATGTACTTAAGTACAGTAACGAAGTATTTGTACTCCTCTGAATATATATATCATTATTTCCCCTCTGTTAACTCTTCCTGTCGTGATGTTTCCCACAGGGTGGTTCGGCATCCGTAAGGACTTCTGCCACTTCCTGCTGGAGCTCCTCCCCTTCCTGCGTGAGTACGGCAACGTGTCCTACGACCTGCAGCGCAGCGAGGACCCCGAGGCGGCGGAGGACCTGCCCGTCCCCGAGCCGCCGCCCAAAATCGCCCCCATGTTCCACAAAAAGACGGGCGTGGTGATCACTCAGAGCCCCGGGAAGTACTTCGTCCCGCCGCCTAAACTCTGCATCGACATGCCCGACTAAACTCATTTAAGCGAAGACTTCTGGGACTCATGGAGCTAGGACATTTACCTGAAGATGCTCCTTTACCTAAACTCTTTTCCAGAGCAACACATCGGAGCCTAAATGGGGGAAATGTGGATCCAGAATCTTCTTATATTTTGACGTTAAGACCACCCTGCTTAAATCTGTGGAGGATATGGACCCTGAAGGAAGTCTTCAGATTCTCTGGGATTTAAACTTTTACTCATGAGACACGACGGATCGACGTGGATTAGTTTATTTGACTTTTTTAGTTAGCGAATCGAAAGCAAAGACGGCGCTTGTCTTGCTTCGTGATGGGGACCATTGGAGAGCTTGAATTGGGGGTCTCTCACCAGAAAAAAGAGGGAAGTGGAGGTAAAAAAATATGTTTTCCAGGTCTGTTTTAGTTCAATACTTCCACACACACGTATACAAGTTAAGAATTATTCGTCTTTAAATCATTCTGTGTGAGTATTGTCTTAAAACACACCTGAAAAAGCCTCCTTTTAGATGAGAATGATAGAAATGGCACTTTTTTAATCAACTTGAGTCCTGTCTGAACCGACATTTCTTTTGTATTCCTGTTTATTTTATTGTTGTAAATAACCAACGATGTCACGTTAGGGACCCAGGGTTGAAGACTAGAAAAAAATTGCGAACAATCACCCCCCTTTTATTCTTATTCAACTTGTAAGAGTCAACAGAATAAATAAATACCTTAAAATAAGCCTTTTTTTTAGGTTTTCTTATGTGGATGATTTACCGTGCTTTAGCAGCTTTCACAGTATTATTATTATTATTATTATTATTGCAGACTGTAGAGGAGTAAAAAAGCTTTGCATTGCCCCTTTAGGTGCACCATTTCAAATCCTACACAGCTTTCCCTGGCTCACACAAGAACAACTAAATAAATGTACATCCAAATCTTCTTACTAGTACATATAACACCTGTATGCGTTTGCACATTGTCAGCAATTCCTCAATTTAACTTTTTTGGATTTCCTTCCACAACCTGACTGCTGTGTGTAAAAAAATTTATATGACGACGTCCTTTAATTTCTTCCATTGAACTGGTCTGATTTCCTCATCACACTTTCCTTTAATGCCACAGAATCCTGGGTAGTTCTTCTTGTATTAGCTGCGGGACTCCCAGAAGTCTCAGCTGTTTTGTCTATATATTTATTTTAGAATAAACTACGAAAGAATGACATCATTATGTTACATCAGTTTATGTGTTTATTCAGTTTCATTCCACCACTTAAAGGTGGGGTAGGTCATTTTGGAGGAACCAGCTCGAGTGAATTTGAAAATACACAGCCGGAAGAAATCTGCCACTTCCTCACAGAGCCCCTCCTCCAACACACACGAACGCACACATGACCAATGAGGGCACGAGATAAGTTTGTGCCCCGATGGAAGGCTGGCAGGCAGGTAGGCCATCCAGTTACTTCAGCCGGCTCAGATGATTGGTCGAGTTTTTTACAGCGCCACGGATGACATTTATTATGGATTTTTTGTCAAAGCACTTCAGATATTCATTGCTGTCGGGATGTTAAGAGCATTCCATGGAATATAACAAAAAGTGTATCTCGAGCCGGTTTCTCAAATTTACCTACCCCACCTTTAAGCTATGCAATTAGGTTCATTTACTGAAGGAGGAAGGAGGAAGAGGAGGTTAATCCCTCACAGGGAAATTACTTTCTCACACATTCAAAAATACCTGCTGTACTTGAATGGATTATTTCCATTTTATGTATCTTTGTACTTGTTACTCAACTACATCCAATTGACCAATCAGAATCGAGTATTCAACTAAGCCATGTAATAAGCCAAACATAACGTCACCATAAGATCCCAATTGGGATATTGTCTATAGCAGCGGTTCCCAACCTGTGGGTTACCCCTAGTGGTCCGGGAACAGGCTAAAGACACAAACCTGGACATACCAATAACATATAGGAGATGACATTCCCATCTCAGACAACAACTAAACAAAAACAGAAGAAATAAAGAAAGGTAGGATCACTTCAACATTTCTCAAACAAAAATAGGTTGACGACCAAATGCCACCAAAAACACAACATGGCATATGTAGTGTTCCTTTGATCCCACTCTTCGTTAGAGCTCATTATTTCCCATTTCATGGCGTGTTGTGCCACCCTTTGATTTTTTTGTGGCAATGTTTTCCAAAATAAATTGTATTTTTAATCTACTCTTAAAACACCTTAAATTAAGATTACTGCTAAAATTGACTTTTAAAAATATGTATTTTAGCCAGAAGAATAGTTGTATTTATTAACTGTGTGCGTCTTGTGTCTTCATCTAAAAACCCAAATAAAATATTAAGGGTGTAAATGTAAATTCAATATTTGCTGCCAAATCATTTACAAAACATGATTTGTGTGGAATCATTTTCATTAAGATCTTTTTTTTTATTTAACCTCTTTTCCTTTCTCTTTCTTGATCCTCCTTAGCAACGGTCATTACAGTCCTTGACAACGGTCTGTTCTACTGGATTTACAACGTGTCACATGTTCTGAATTGACCAATCAGAACTTTATTTAGCCTCCGTATTGTTTATGGTTGAATCTATATATACAGTCTATGGATTGAATGCGGGACGCACATTTTTTTTTAATTCTTATGTGGGCCCTGAGTCGATAAAGGTTGGGAACCACTGGTCTATAGAGTATGCCAAAGCAAATTCATAATATATGACTTAATCATTTAAAAAACTGCTTTAAAAAAAGATTGTTCAAAACAAATTTCTTTACAGGAGAAACAAATAAATACATTCATAAATAAAAAACTTAGAACCTACATAAATAAATTATAAAAATGTAAAAAAAGCCCTGATAATTAATAAACTAATACATTGAAAATAGATTTATACTTTGCAATTTTCCAAACTCACATTGGTTTCTCATACAGCATCTCTGTAAAGTATGTGTATTCACTCTCTGTCCTAAACGCCTTGTTGGGGCTCCCGCCCCCCCACCCCTCCCCCCCTCCCTGTGAGCCCAGTGTGCTCCGATTGGTCAGCTTGTGTTCTGATTAGTGAACCACCAGAGAGGCTCCGCCCATGTCGAACACAGTGCTTTTTTCGGCTTTGAGCGGATGTTATAGGAGCAAATAATTCAGGGAAGAAAGGCTACTAAGTATTTCCATCCAACTTTATTTTTAGAAATGTACAAAATGAATGTGTAAATATACATATATAAGATGTATATTTTTGATGTTTTGATATACTTTATTAATCCCCGTGGGGAAATTGTTTCCCTACATTTGACCCATCCTAGTGTTAGGAGCAGTGTGCTGCCATTTTAACGGCGCCCGGGGGGTATATCATCCATTCCCCCCCTTATAGGCATCTTGCCTATCGCAGCTTTGTAAGCTGGTGCTGGGGCTTTTTAGGACGAGGCATCAGAGTGGTCATCCCGTCATGTGTTGTCCGCCGGCTACGCCAGGAGTTTCCTGATCTGGCTGGACGAAATCAAATGCAAATCACAAAATATTAGAGAAACTTAGTTGTTTTAGGTTTGTTAGCTTGCCAGCTAGATTAATATGCTGATCTATGTTTGCTAGTTGTTCAGTGTAATATGCCAACCTACTATGAACAAGAGCTAGTGGTTCATATTAGGCTAGCAAGAACATGTTTACAATTGCAATCTTAAACGGGTAGTCTGCTACGTTCGGTCATTCATTGTAGCTGGCATAAAAACAATGTTTTCCCTGGCAAACTCATGTCTAGCTCTTGGTAGCCTTCTTGTTTAGCTCGGTAGCATACACGCTGGGAACACCAACTATAATGTAATTAAGTTTTGCAACTGACCGTATGGTAAATCACCCGGAGTATACTGTCTATGAGTATTTTGTGTGTGAATGCAGATATTCTCCTGCTATGAGATACATGTAAGGCCATCTGCTGACATTGGAGTTGATATATGGAAACGCGAGCAACTTAGTTAGCCCAGTTAGCACTGTGTCAATGGCTTAGCAGCCCGAAAAACTTTACCCATTTAAACAGTCGTGGTAGATAGCCATACCTTGTTTGTTTTAAACATCATAAATACACAAACAACAATGAATACTTACAGGTTGTGTACCCGAATCTCCCGCTGGTCCAAACAAAGTAGGACCAGCATCGTTCTTCAGTGCCCTACTCTGTACATATTCGGCATGAATCGCTGAAAGGTTTGTGAAGCTTCGTTTCGTGATATGCTGGCAGAGGGTGTGGCCTCTGGGTATTCACACGTCACAGTACCCAGGAAGTAAACAATGGAAAATAAGAAATCTCCAACGAGGCGTTTTGGGGCAGCATAGACTGTGTCCGACAGGGTGTACTTTGAGGGTTTTTGACTCTGCAGGCCGTTTACATGCATAACAACCTTCATAACACACAAGGGGACGGGTGATAACCGGAAAAGCATGACATGGACCCTTTAATATGCCAGGCTTATGCTTCCCACTCCAGTCCAGCAGGTGGCGGTAAAGCGCCAAATCATTGCCAAACGGCTCTCTACCTGATAAAAGAAGATAAAGAAGAAACATTTCTCCCTCTGCTCTTTGTAATCCGGTATTATCTACCTGCTGTCGGGAGCAAGAGGAAGCAAGACAGGAGAAATGGAGGTAAATAAACATTCTGAAGAGTTGATCAAATATCAGAACAGAGAGGCACCGAGCAGGAAGTCTGGAAATGTGATTTGTTTTTGCAGAATGATCTGTTTTGCAGCCTACAGTTAACATGTCTGCACACATGTCCCAAGAATCAAAGTCCATCCCATAATAACAGCTGAATGAAACGCTACAAAGCAAACAGTTTATAGTCTGTTGCTGCAGATACAAGTTTACTGTGCAGCTTGTGTTGATTTAAGTGTTTGATACTACTTTGACTTTTATAATTATATAATAAAGTAAAATAATTGTATTTTAAACAAAGTCCAGACACCCTGTAAACCAGTGACTTAAATAACCTTGAACAGTTAAATAATAAAAAGAAGGATCAATGACCTTAAAGCCAAATGATGAAACCCTTAGAGTGAAAGTACACCATTTACCTCTGTATTTTTGTGGAGTATAAGTACAACGTAGTATAAACTGGAAATACTCAAGTAAAGTAGAAGTACCCTCAAAATTGTACTTCCAACATCTGGATCACAGGAAAACACTCTGTATTGAGTATGACGTACACAGCTGTCAGTTAGCTTGTGCCTGTTTCTGATTGGTTAGATGTTGCTAACCCCGCCCCTTTCCTGTATCCGAGCTTTTGAATGCAGGACTTTGACTGTAACAGAGTATTCCTACACTCTGGTACTTCTACTTTTACTCAAGTACGAGACCTGAGTACTTCTACTTTTACTCAAGTACAACATCTGAGTACTTCTACTTTTACTTTAGTACAATATCTGAGTACTTCTACTTTTACTGAAGTCCAAGATCTGAGTACTTCTACTTTTATTCAAGTACAATATCTGAGTACTTCTACTTTTACTCAAAGATCTGAGTACTTCTACTTTTATTCAAGTACAATATCTGAGTACTTCTACTTTTACTCAAAGATCTGAGTACTTCTACTTTTTACTCAAGTACAAGATCTGAGTATTTCTCCCACATCTGCTTATATATTTAAGGTAAAACTAGGCCGATTAATAAGATGTGAAGTGCTTTGTAAATTTGACCCGCTTGACTGAATACACAAATAAAGAATGTGATAAAGAATGCATCTAATGTTCCGCTGTTCATTAAAAAAACAGCTCATTAAACAAACCATCATGCTCTTACTTTGAAAACCATAAGGAAATGTCGTCATCAGCAGGCCATCACGTGGTTTCCGAAAATAACCGAGTGACACAAGTAGATTTTAGCCGAGACCGGCGGAAGGTTTGTCTCAAAACTCCGTGTGTGTAAATTAAAAAGACGATCCACGAGCAGAGATTTGAGATCCACAAGCGCGTTTTTGGTCGACAAATACAAAATGGATTCACAAATGCCTGATTGAAAGTTGTAAATGTTAAAGAGATATTCAAAGATCTTTTTTTTATTTGTAAAAATATTTAGCGTATTAGCAGATCCGTTTTACATTTGCAAGTGTATCTGTGAGTTTGCAAATCTTTTAAATGCATTTGTGGATGTTGTTTTACATTTACAAATCACATATTTACACACAAATTCTTTTTATGTTCACACAAATAATTATGAGACATATCTATGCCCATAGTGCCTCAACTGAGCCGAAAATGCGGCGCACCTATGTGCTTATTTGGCGCAATTAGTGTAGCACGGTTTCACCGCTGCGAGGCTCCACTAGCCCCCCCCCTCCCATGTGTCCTGTTTTTGTGTGAAAGCACAAAAACGTACTTTTATAAGTAACGCTTTTTTATTATATTATTGTGACAGTTTTATTGAATCTACATTGTGTTCCTGTTTTATGAGCAGTATAGCCAATACAAAAATTAAACAGCAACTCAGATAGACAAGCCCTGCAACAAAAGGACAGCAAAACCAACAACATTTCCTCTGTTATTGTCAGTCTTGTTCAAACGGCTGAAGGAGCTTAAAGGGGACCTATCATGCAAAATGCACTTTGTGATGTCTTTTATACATAAAAATATGTCCCCGGTGCGTCGGGGAACTCACGCAGCGTCAGAAAATAAAACCCTCTCTCTTTTCCTCCGTACCCAAATCTTTTAAAAAGCAGGGGTACAACGAGCGGATACAGATTTGCTGCCGATCTGATGTCAAATCGGCGGCGGACCCACAGAAAGTTGCTATAAGAAACAATGCCTGATGTGTTTTGGACGTAATCTCGTCTTTGTTTACTTTAGCATCGCTAACACTCGAGCTAACGTGTACTGGAGAGCACGTGTTTAAAAAGCAGGAAATAAAAAAAGGAACTCACATTGTGATAAACCTGCAAGAGAAAAAGCATTTGAGCTCCATACTGTTTCAGAAATAATCTTTGATGTGGTTTAGAACAGGATGGCGTTTTATCACAGCAGAATTTAACTTTATCTCCGGTAGAATTCTGATCAGGCATTAGCTCCGCCTCCTCTTTTTTTTTTTTCAAGCTCAGGACCCAAAATCCGCATTTCTAACAGGGCTGCAAAAGAGGGGTTTGAGCAGAATGAGGCATGGCTACAACGGGTGATCTGTTTGGCATTTTAAGCAAAAAACGTCACAGACATGTTTTGTATAGGTATGGCCCTACCATATATTTTTCCAATATAGCATAATGGGTCCACTTTAAGTAAAATTATATTTGCTTTTTTCAAATTAAATGGCACTTTACATGCAGTATACAGATCTGTGTGTTGACCACATTCAATCTTTTTTTATATCACTTTCATAGTGAATTTGTGGTCTATTTTTGGAGAGGACAATGGGCAAAACAATCCACATTGCATATTTATCTTACGTTTTTATTGCACATTCTTACTTTAACTTCTTATATTTATATATTTAATTTGATATTTTGTTGTACATTCCTACTTTCATGTCTCACATTTATATCCATTTTTAGTTTATCTTTTTATTGGACATTTTACTTTAACTTCCTATGCTTCTTGTTTTTTTTATTCAATTTAATATCTTCTATTTTATGTCATTATCATATCACGAAACCCAATTTCCCCCCGTGATAAATAAATAATTCTGATTTAATACATGACATTAATAGCTTATAATATATGTTGTATACGTGTTTTATACGTTTATGTCGTGGTAAATGGGGCATCTTTAGCCAACATTGCTAATTTCCAGCTGTTGCTCCGGCCATATGATAAGTGACACCTTTTTAAAATCAAAATACATCAACAGCATTAGTTATAAAGAAAGGATGAAAGACAAGTAGATATAGGCAAAAGGAATAAAAAGTAAAATGCAAATAACACACGTTACTACATACATTTCACATATAGCACATCACAATCACATAACAGAAAACAGGTAAACATGTAACACACACACCATATCCAACACAGACGAGTGTGTGCAGGTTCTCAGTGAACCAGTGTGTCCTTTGTTTGTGTCTCTTTTCACTTCAACACACACACACACACACACACACACACACACACACACACACACACACACACACACACACACACACACACACACACTTGTTACGCTGCTAGCCGCTGTCTTGCACTAATGTACATTTCTCAAAGATATTGAAGTGACTGTTATTTTGTATATATTGTGATTGTTGTGCTTTTAATGACGTCTTAATGTGTGCATATGTATAAATGTGTCTGTTGATTGTGTGTATAATATATATATAGGTATATACATATGTTTATATATATTTGTATTCGGGATTGTGGGAACGGTATTTCGATCTTTCTGTCTGTACGCACAAACTGAAAGATTGACATTACAGTTGACTTGTTTGTTTGTGTCTCTCAGCCCAAACAGAAGCTGATCAACTCTGCAGAGGTCTGTGTGGACGAGGCTCTGTGTGGGCTGGTGAGGGCCAACGGGGGCCTCTCTCTGATGGAGGGGGGCCACAGGGTGCTGCTGCGCTCAGACCTGAACCTCCTGAGGGGGAAAGTGGCTCTGCTGTCGGGAGGGGGGTCCGGACACGAGCCTGCACACGGGGGTAGGAACTCGGAGTGATTACCTCAGATTTATATTTTTTAAATGTAATTGAATGTCTCTCTCCTGTGAGCAGGTTTTATTGGTGTAGGCATGCTCTCAGCAGCTGTAGCAGGGGGAGTGTTTGCTTCTCCTCCTCCTGCCAGCATCCTGGCGGCCATTCTGTGTTTGCACAACGCAGGTAAATTAATACACAGTTTTTTATTTTGTTTACTGTTTATAGGGGCTGTGTGTGTGTGTGTGTGTGTGTGTGTGTGTGTGTGTGTGTGTGTGTGTGTGTGTTCATCACATCAACAATTAAATGAAACACAGCTACTAACTTTCTACAACACTATCTTGTGGTTTTATTTAGAATACTTTTTGGGAAGTATGTTGTGATCTTGTTCTATGTATATAAGTATATTTCTCTCTCTCTCCTCAGGAGCACAGGGCGTCCTCCTCATCGTGAAGAACTACACCGGCGACCGCCTCAACTTCGGATTGGCTGCTGAGCAGGCCCGTAACCATGGCGTTGACGTCGACATGGTGATAGTTGCAGACGACTGCGCCTTCAACCAACCCAGTAAGGCGGGAAGGAGAGGACTGTGTGGAACCATCTTCGTAGACAAGGTAAACCACAACAACAACAACAAGCTTCAACATGGAGATAATCTTAATTCAAGGTCAACTTAAAATGAGTACATTATTCTTCTGGGGGACATTGGGTTTTCTGCTCCAATTTAAAATAAAATATATTAATATAAACATAAGAAGTTAAAAATAAAAACATTATATTTTATTAATATCATTTAACCTATTTAATTCCTTGCTGTGTATTTCTTATAACCAATCTTTTGTATTATTATTTCATTTTATTGTGTTATTTGTATTTCATTTGAATTTTAGATGTACATACAGATGTGGACAAATATAATTGTATTCTATTTAATTTGATTTGACTAACTTACCCGGGATAACTACGTTTCTTGTTCTACTTCAGTGTTTTACTTCCCGTCATGCAACTGGACCACATATATCTTTATTTGTTTCTGAAAACGTTGCACCTCATGCTACATGCTCTTAAAAAAACACTCCCATTTTCTCCCAGCTGGCGGGTGCTTTAGCAGAAGAAGGCTGCTCATTGAGCCAGATTGTTTCCAAGGTGACGGAGCTTTTGAAGGGGATCGGTGAGTCTCTTTTAATTTGTGTGTGTGTGTGTGTGTGTGTGTGTGTGTGTGTGTGGAAGTGAGGAAGAAGAAAGTGTGTGTGTGTGTGTGTGGCCTAGCATTACTAACCTTGTGGGGACATACATCTGTTTACACAGTCACATGTGGGGACTGGCCTCCCTTATGGGGACAGAATGGAGGTCCCCATAAGGGGAATCATTAATTTTAGGGTGAAGACTTGGTTAGGGTTAGGCATATGTTGGTTATGGTTAAGGTTAGGATAAGTCTCCAGGAGATGCATGTAAGTCAATGTAAAGTCCCCTGAAGTAATGTATACATGTGTGTGTGTGTGTGTGTGTGTGTGTGTGTGTGTGTGTGTGTGTGTGTGTGGTCTAGCATTACTATACTTGTGGGGACCTACATCTGTTTACATAGTCACGTGTGGGGACTGGCTTCCCTTATGGGGACAAATTGGAGGTCCCCATAAGGGGAATCATTAATTTTAGGGTGACGACTTGGTTAGGTTTAGGATTAGGGTAAGGTTAAGGGTAAGGGTTAGGGTTAGGCATGTGTTGGTTATGGTTAAGGTTAGGATAAGTCTCCAGGAATTGCATGTAAGTCAATGTAATGTCCCCTGAAGTGATGTGTGTGTGTGTGTGTGTGTGTGTGTGTGTGTGTGTGTGAACAATAAATACGAAGTACTGCAATATTTATTGTGTACCACAGAGGCAGTGAATATCTGAGCTGCTCTCTGCTGCCCCGTGTGGATCTGACCGGTACTACATGAGGTTATTAATACATGGTATACATATTAAAAACATTTAGTCAAGGTATACCACTAGTTAATATACTAATATACCCCACTGTGGAGCTGACTGGTACTACATGAGGTTATTAATACATGTGGATTTATTAGGGATTAAAGTAGAACAACTACAAAGTGTTAGAAGTATTAGGAGTTGTAAAAATAAAAGTATACATAGTAGTATATAAATACTAGTTAATAATAATAAAAAACAAATTATAATAACACAAATTAATACATAACAACAATAATGATTATATTTCAAAATAATTGTAATAGTATTTTTCTAATTATTAATAATCATATTTATAATATTTTTATTATATTTTTATTTTTATTGTGTGTGTGTGTGTGTGTGTGTGTGTGTGTGTGTGTGTGTGTGTGTGTGGTGTTTCCATCTTGCCTGTCAAATTTTGTTTACAAACTTCCTCTTTAATGTTGGATATAAAAGTGTGTGTGTGTGTTACAGGGACTCTGGGGGTGAGTCTGTCTCCATGCAGTGTCCCCGGCAGTCTCCCCTCCTTTGACCTGCCGCCAGGAGACATGGAGATTGGGTTGGGTGAGGAAAGGGGGAGAGATGGAGGAGGAGAAAAGGTGGAAATGTGAAGAAGAGAGACATTTTAATTGATTTTCTTTATTTCATTGTATTTTTATTATTGTTATCATTTGATATTTTACCCATTATGCTTTCAAATATTTTTACCATATACCATTTTTTACCATTACCAAATATTGTGCTCATTGCTGATATAGTCCCTACTTACTGTATATAAATGTAGTAAATATGTTGGTACCAATTGGATGTCTTTCTCCCACTGTAGGTTAATTAACATCTTGAAATAGAGTGTAAAACTGTTAGGTGTTTTACAAATAATCAAAATAATAGATTACATTTGTATAGCGCCTTTCAAGGGACCCAAGGCCACTTTACATGGTAAACAAACAAACAAAAGGGGCAAATAATAAAATAAATGTTTTTAAATGTAATAAGTAGGAGTAGAAGTAGTGGGACTGTGATAGGTTAGGGGTGGAAGGCCATGGTGAACAAGTTCGTATTAAGTTATAAGAGGTTTTAATTACTGCAAAAGTAGGCTAGTTTTTACTCACAGTTAATGCTCTCTTTGAATAAAATTGTTTTGTCCCAATTTTTTGGGACGATACCTGAGAAGTAACTTATGCAGCCTGTTTTCCTGCTGGCTAATGCATCACATACTCATTGAAAATTGGGAAATAAAGCGTCAAAACTGAAATAAGAGGGATAAATGGTATTAAACTCTGTTATTTCTAAACATTGTTTTTATCTTCAGGGATCCACGGTGAGCCTGGAATCAAGAGATCGAAGGTGAGTCAGTTTACAATAAGAATCTTTTGACCCTTTTTCTGTTAATATTCTCACTTATTCGTCTTAATTATTCCTCTTAATCAGATAGCGTCGGCTGACGAGGTGGTGAAGACCATGATAGATTACATGACCAACAATGACAGCCAATCACATCTGCCGCTCAAGTCAGGTATTTCATTCAAATTAAGCTACAGTGTAAAAAATGGCAATGAAATTCTTCTGACCCGAGCTCCTCCAACAATGCAACATAGTTATATAATAAAATACAAAAATTCAATTAAATAATAGTGCAAAAGTTTATATACACGTAAATATAATATGTTATTTAGAATCAGAAACAGGTTTATTACCAGGTAAGTTGGCACGTACGAGGAATTTGACTTGATGTCATGGTGCATACATACAAATTCAAAACACAGATCTAGAACTAGAAAAATATTAAAAATAATACAATATATAATAAAAATAGAAAAGGAAAAAAATATATATATAACAGTATTTACATAGAAATAAAAGATGGAATACAAATCGGAAGTAATAAAACTTTTAATGCATGCTGATATTTATTTTTCACACTCCTTGTTCTTCTTCTTCCACACAGGCAACAGTGTGGTGGTGTGTGTGAACAACCTCGGAGCGTTGTCCTGTCTGGAGATGGCTGTTGTTACCAGAGCAACCATCGTCTGTCTGGGTAACCGTGGATACAAGAAGTGCTAAAAAGAAATCTGGCTAATTTCCCCCGGTTTTAGGACTCATTCCTGCACCACTCTATTCCCTTTGTTGACCTTGTGACCTCTCGTTAATACTAAACATGGATACAGGATGTGTTGAATAACCAGTGTTTCTACGGTTACAGAGAGTCGCGGTGTGGTGGTTGCCAGGGTGATGTCGGGGTCGTTTATGACATCACTGGAGATGGTGGGAGTTTCGCTGACCGTGATGACGGTCGACCAGGAAACGCTGAGACTGTTTGGTGAGCGCACACACAAATTAATGATTGCCCTTATGGGGACCTCCATTTTGTCCCCATAAGGGAAGCCAGTCCCCACATGTGACTGTGTAAACAGATGTAGGTCCCCACAAGGATAGTACACACACGCACACACACACACACACACACACACACACACACTGGGCTTTCACTAATGACTAGTTTCTATATACTTTTTATTATTCATTTTTCAAATTTGCATTTTAAGAACATATACACAAAGCATAAATAACAAAAATAAACACATCTAGGTACAAAGATTAACCACATAACAGTTGACAAATCCGAAAACAAATAATAAAATCATACTAATAATATTACAAATAAAAGAATATATATACTTATTTAATACAATGACAAATAGGGAAAAATGTCAATCCCAGTTTGTTAAATTCAAAATATCTTTAAACTTCTTGGTTTGTTAAATATTCGGATATATATATATATGGTTGAATACTTTGCATGGCTGTAAACACTATTCTCTGCCAGTTTTGCATGAAAAACGCCAACTTTTTTATTTAAATCGCCTTTAATTTCATTATTTTGTATATCCAGGCTTCAATCTAACTTGTTTTTGACCTGTACATTTTCTGTTTCCATGTCTGTGAGGTTTATTGTTATTTTGTCGTACACTGTATATCCTATAGATGCTAAGACCAGCGCCCCCGCCTGGCCGAACCTCAGCAGTGTGTGTGTGAGCGGACGCAGCTTCATCACAGAAGCTCCAGAGATGAGCCCCCACCCACAGGACCACACACACAAAGAAGGTGAGGATTCAAGGTTACCTTGGAGGAAATTCTTAAGAGAAACTGATAAATGATTCATGGACAAAGCTTGTCTTTTGTTATATTTAATAAAGTAATAAAGAAAGTCAAAATACGAAATCGATCGCAAATGCAGGAACAGAGCAACTTCATCCTCAGAGGATAACAAAGTTCTGCTTACAGTCTCTCTATATATCCATGAGAGGAAACAGCTGGTCCTACATCCCATCATTAAACCATAAAACCCCCTCGTCCTTAACATTTGCATATTGCCCTTTTACTTCCTTTTTACCTTCTGAAATGTAAACCCTTAACATATGTCTTTGTTAAACACATACAAGACTAAAAATACAGTTTAACAGAGAAAAAGGCAATCAGAGTATAAGACTATTATGTTTTAAATGATTATATGATCATTTGAAACAACAACCTGCAGTGATGACATGGAGTAATTGGATAAATGATTTATTAACTAAGCCTGTCTTTTTTAATTTCCCGCAGGGCCTCTGAGTCCCGTCATGCGTAAAGCGTTGGTTAAAGTTTGTACCACACTGTTGGAGAAGCAGGAGGAACTGAATGCGTTGGACCGTGCTTCCGGGGACGGAGATTGCGGTAACACTCACGCTCAGGCTGCTAAAGGTACATCATCTACAGAAGCTTTAATGACATTCAAGTGTTTTAAATCGAGATAAAGATGTTTTAAAACGGTCTTTCAGCCATCCAGGAGTGGCTCCAGAATCATGTGGTTCCTGGTTGCCCTGGGCGACTGTTGTCAGTCCTCGCTGGATTGGTCCAGGAGAAAATGGGCGGGTCTTCAGGAGCGGTATGTTTTCTAGCATATTCTACAAAAAAAAAGGCTAACTGACGTATTAAGTGTATTCTATAACTAATTTTTTGAGGTCAATAAATTAAATCAAATCTTTAATCTAGATTTTAACAGATCTTGACATAAAGTTGAAATTAAACACTCTACCTCTCACACACACACACACACACACACACGCGCGCGCGCACGCGCGCACACACACACACACACACACACACACACACACACACACACACACACACACACACACACACACACACACACACACACACACACACTTCTTCTTCTTCTTGTGTGTGTTACAGTTGTACAGTCTGTTTCTGACGGCGGCAGCAGGTCATGTGACCGAAGGGCAGAGCAACGGTGCAGCCTGGGCTACTGCAATGCATGCTGGGACACAGGCCATGAAGAAGTAATGCCTTGTTTACATGCTGCTGTAACACATTATCTTTTCAATTTCACATCAATAAAGTATGTATATTCTTATTATATAACCTGATAATCACCTCTGTGGTACTGAAGACACTATTATGTTATGTCAGAAGTTAGTCAATTATTTATTTTAGTTTATTTTGGTTATCATTTCTCACGGGAAAACACATTTATTTCTCAGTTTTAAGGATTTTAACCCTCTTAGTATATGTCACAAATAACTTCTTGTCCAAACTAAAACTCACCATGCACTCTAGAAGCTTGTGTTCAATATGTTTGTAATTAAATACGTTAATAAACACAACCACAATAAAGTTAATTGATAGGTCAAACAACAACAACAACAACAACAACAACAACAACAAAAAGCAAATTGATTAACCATCTGTAACTCTTTTCAGGTATGGTGGTGCTGACGTTGGAGACAGAACGATGGTGAGTTATCGTCTCATTTCTCTGCATCTTTTCTAGTTTAAAACATATTTTCTGGACATACTATTTATCCGTTCCTCAGCAGCAGGATAGGCATTAAAAAGCTTCTTAAATCTCTTTTCCTCCTCGCTAGTTGGATGCTTTGTGTCCTGCTGTGGATGAGCTGATGAAGCTGAAGACAGCTCCACCAGGTGGCCAGCTGGCTGTACTGCAGAATGCTGTGAAGGTAACATGCATATTTATGTTTAATTATAGGACTTCCTTCTCCCAAATCTGTCTGTAAAAATACATATTTAAAATTCCCCATTACTAGTGTATCCATAAAGTGATTTTCTACAACAAAATGTTCAAGTAGAAACTAATGATTGGGAATTTTGTGGAACATTATATTCACATTTGATCTAACATCCAATGTCTGCATTCTGAAGCTTTATTGTACGATGTATATACTTTTGGATTGCAACATTTTAATTAAAGCAATTTTTGTATGGATAAGGATGACTTTTTGTTTAACAATATTCTTATTTTTTACATTTTACAAAATCAAATCTAAGTATTTGAAAGTAAATCCTATGTTGTGTGTATTTTATAATGAGCTTCGTTCCTTTATAAGGGCCCTTAAGTTCATACAAAATAAGAATGGGACAAAAATGTATTCAGTAGAAAAGATGATTATGATCTACATAGAAAGCCATACCTCATTTCCTATTTTTATTTATTATTATTCCTTTATTTGTTTATTTCTTCCTTTTTTTGGCTTTGCACTTGGTTCTGAAAGCTAGTTTTGAACATATAAATTATTAGATATAATAAATAAAAAGAGACTTCCTGCAGTGCCACCAGATTGATTTGTACTTTTTACATGCCGTGTCTTTTTTCCGTCCCTCTCTCTAGAAAGCGTCCTTGGGGGCGGAGTCGACCCTTGACCTCACAGCGATGGCGGGTCGGGCGAGCTACATCGCGGCGGAGCGAGTCTCGCTGCCCGACCCCGGAGCCGTCGCTGTGGCAACCATCATGAGAACCGTGATGGAGACCCTGGAGGAGAAGTAAAAACAGCAAAGAGTATCGGAGAAGATTATCACCTCCCAATACAGTGATGTGGAGTTCTCTGAAGCACATTCAAAGCTATTTTTCATAGCTTTCCAACAGTGAATGAACAGGAACTTGAGAAAAAGGTACTTTATAAACAGAACATCTTGCTTAAAGCAGCGATGTAAGATTAGTAAAAAACCAGTGGTCCTTAACAATTACTTAACAAGCTTAGAAATACTGCAAATAGAATCATGTCTAGCAAGTATTAAATCAATTGTAGTAATAATGGATCTGTATTAATCCTGTATTATTACTTCATCACTATCACCAGGCTAATACTAGGATTATGTGAGCAAATACTGTGATGTTGAGGTCTCTGAAGCACTTTCAAGCTCATTTCCATAGCTTTTACACAGTGAATGAAAGATATATATAAATATTGTGTATTTAAGATTTAAT
Source organism: Chaenocephalus aceratus (assembly GCA_023974075.1). Lineage (NCBI taxonomy): Eukaryota > Metazoa > Chordata > Actinopteri > Perciformes > Channichthyidae > Chaenocephalus > Chaenocephalus aceratus. The sequence continues at coordinate 20,786 of JAMFTG010002619.1, forward strand.
AATCTTAAAAACCTTGGTATGATCCTTTAAAATGTGATTAACAAGCTCAGAAATGCTGTTTATACAATCAAAGTTTAGCAAGACTTAAATAGTTATTGTTATAATGCATCTTAATTATTATTTAGATGACCTTTTTGAAACATAAAATATGTGTATAAGTCAGTCCTTTAACATACCTTGTTACTACCAATGAAATAAAAAACAACACCAGTTCCTACATTTCCCATGATGCAACTTGGTAGTTTGTTGTCTATCTTCATAATGAATGTGTGTAAAATAGTAAAAAAAGTCAAATATCATTACATTTATTATCATGTTTTGTAATCTCTGTGTAGCAAATGCTGTTCATGGAATTGAAATGCACTTTCTTAAAACAACAGTGTTAATTCTAATGAATACAATTACTAATAAACAGTAAATAAACAACTAAGTGTGTGTTTTATGATTTAACAAAAACATCTGCAAATCTTTTTCTCCCTTTCAACGCTTCTTTTTACTTTAATTTGTCTCGCCAACTTCCTGACACACACACACACACACAGACACACACACACACACCCACACACACACACACACACACACACACACACACACACACACACACACACACACACACACACACACACACACACACACACACACACACACACACACACACACACACACACACACACACACACACACACACACACACACACACACTCACTCACTGTATATGCAGTGTTTCTTGGACTTTGAACAAACCACATTTGTGAGTGGCCTAGCATTACTATCCTTGTGGGGACCTGATCTGTTTACACAGTCACGTGTTGGGACTCGCCTCCCTTATGGGGACAAAATGGAGGTCAGGGAAATAATTTCAGGGTGAAGACTTGGTAAGGTTAAGGGTAAGGTTAAGGGTTAGGCATGTGTTGGTTAGGATAAGTCTCCAGGAAATGCATGTAAGTCAAGGTAATGTCCCCTGAAGTGATGTATACATGGTATGTGTGTACATGTTTCACCTGCTGTATATTTCATGTATAATACAAAGCCTTTGACTTAACGTAAAGAGAGCAATATCAAAATAACTCACAACTTCCTTCCTGTGTTCTCTTGACACTTAAAAGCAGCCCAACTGTTAAATGAATATTCACACCAACGTAGTGGTTTGAGATCTCCCAAAAAGTAAAAGTATAAGCAAATGCTAATGCAAGGTTTGGTCCATTAGTTCAAAGGAAGATAAATCCTACCGCATACGTCAACACTTGAATTAGAATTGCTGCACACACAGGTACACAAACTCACACCAGAAGTAAACAATGCTTCTTTTAAGGATATCTTGATTGTTTTTTTTATTCCACTTATATGTACTGTACCTTTGTGCTTCAGAATACTCATTGATCACAGAGACAACAAACCAAGAACTGGATGGGACTCTCACACACACACACACACACACACACACACACACACACACACACACACACACACACACACACACACACACACACACACACACACACACACACACACACACACACACACACAATTGTAAAATGTCATGCCATAGTTGGTTATTAACATATTGTTATCGTCCAATGAATAATTTATTTCTAGCAGTTGTTCTTGAATCAATGTTCTTATAGTGGGAAAATCCCAACGACAGCAGACACCAATAGAAGAGCTGGTTCAACTGTGTCCTCTAGTGTTGAAAGATAACCACAACAACAACAACAACATCTTCCACTTCTATGACTAATTCCTGTTTTACTTAGGGTGCATTTTGACAACACAGTCCTCATTATGTAGTTTGGTTTGTAAGAATGACAGCTATGGAGGAATTATTTTCGATTACATACCCATACATTATATATGTGTTTACTGTCCAATAAGCACCTCTTAGGTAAATGTAAAACATGACTATTTAAAGCCAGTGGATGAAAGAACCACACCTTGTTTTTGGATTAGATTGTTTATTCAGTTTTAGACAATTAAACTTCCAGTTAAAACTTGATAAAAAGGTAAATATGACAAAAGAGTGATACACATATTATAACCATCACCACATTTCAACCATAACGTAAAATATTTTATGAAAAGCAAAACATTATAGATTTGTCTTTTTATATATTTTTCCTCATAAACATATAAATTCAAACAACAATTCAAATGAAGATTACAGGATTCACACTTTTAGAGGATACATATACATGCATTATATCCAGTGGCGACTGGTCATTAGGGGCAGGGGCAGGGCACAGCCCCACCTAGTGTCAGCAGAAAGTATTAAAATAATGATTACAACAAAATGCAAAAAATAAATTAAAATATATATTAAATATATTTTAAGATCATGTTTAATCATCTGATTCGTCTGTACATTGCTGTTTTAGTCTGTGTTCCTCTAATTAGTGTCTACAGTGTGTGCCTATTGAGCTGTTTAGAGCCATGTGGGACAAAACCTGATCCTGCCCCTCCCTCTGACTGTCTAAGTGAACGGTGACTGTAAAAACTACACTGCGCATGCTAAGAGTATTTTCCTATTTAATGTGTGTGGCAAAAAAATAATGACCATAGGGGCAAAGTGCTGCCATCCCCACCATACGTCATCTCACATCATTCAGAGCTGATTGGCTGTAAGTACGTGTGTCGCGAAAAGAGTGGTGTGTGAAGAGGAGGAGAGAGACGAGTCCTAAAACCCGGAAGTAAGCTGCGCATGGCTTCCCGCCACAAAAAAGCAATGAGATTTCTCCATAGGATTTTAGAAAATAGCTCCAAATAAGATCTGTGGGAAACGTAGCTGTTGGATAAATGTACGTTTTGTTCAGCCGGATAATATCCACATGTCTACCTTACTTTTATCATTTTCGAATCATAAATCCATCATTTAGATTTATGATAGACTTTTGAAACTATAGAACATAAGGAGGACTTTTACAAAAAAGTAATAGAGATGTTTGTCCAGAAGGATAGGCAAATGGACTTCATCTTCAAGTCAAGGTAAGACTGCAATTTTATTGAAAATGGGATCTTACTAAGAGAGAACAATTCAATATTTAAATGATAGAATTACATTTGTTGGGTATCCTTCTGTTGAACTGTCTGTTTAAAATTAATTGAAGCATCAGACTAAAGAGGCTTTTGAAAATAATATTATATTTTGATTTAGGTCAAAATATAATATTTGTAAACCTGAAGAGTCAGTGCCCATGAACCTCTCTGCGAAGCTTATATATAGACATCTACGTTTGTTGTGCCCCACCACTTTTGTACATATAGAAACGCCACTGATTATATCAATAACTACTACAACAACTCCATATCATAAAGTAATTCAGATGTTCACAGAGGCAAATGTTACATTTAGAGTCACCCATTTTCCTCAATTTCAGTTAGTAATCTGTTAGTAGTTTAGTTTCTCCCCTCTTCAGGCTGTGATTTCTATATTTGAACTAGAGCCATTCAATAAACCCAGAGAGCAGATACATATTAGAGAAGAGTGAGCTTGTTGCAGTAAATATACAATGGGTTTACTATAGCGCAGATGAATTGAAACTTTTCACTGTCAGCCTTTTTGTACCACTTTCCATCTCTCTCCATCGCTACAGCACTTTCACAACGAACAGTCTTTTTTTTGGGGACCAAGTTGGGATTGCAGACCGAACGATCACTGACCCTGAAAGACAGATCCAGAGTGCAGGTGTAGTGCATTCCCAGCCAGACGAACTCAGTGTCGGCCATCTTGGCTCTCTTTTCGACCCATCTCTGCTGGTGACGGTCAGTGATGGAGACCAGGTCATGGTGCTTCTCTCTGCAGTAAGTCAGGGCCTCATCCCAAGTCTTCTTCTCTTTGATCAGGATCACTTTGTCTGTCATTGAAATTAGGGTTACCATTTACTGCAAAACAATTCTCAACTTCAATAATATAGCACCTTTCATATAAGGATCATTTGTTTAAAAAGAAATAAAAATTAAAGTTGCTTAAGTTAAAGAGATAAAAATACAATGAAAACCAATGACAAGGAAAAATCAGGCCAGAAATGATGCGGCACCTTTTGTAAAAGCCAGGTTTAAAAGATCTATCTTTAGGAAAAAAACAAAACTTAGTGATATTTAAAACTGCTCTTTCATGGTTTTTATAATAATTTTAAGCAAAATTATATTAGTTCTATAGTATGAATAAACAAATTATCCATTAATTGTGTGTATCTTATACATATTTTCTCCACAAAAGGATATTCAACATACATGTATAAATATTTAACAAAAAAACATTCAATGACTTTTCCAAAACTCACCGTCATAGCAGTAGAAGGGTTTTTCATGTGTGCAATCGTCGGAGCTCCATTTTCCATTTGGCGTAGTCGTAGCACAAGTCTTTGAGGCTTCATCTGGAAATGAGTCCGGATCCCAGTTTCTGAAAGAGAAATTCTTCCCATCCGACCAACTCCAGATCTCTCTGAACAGGCCGATCCACGAGTCAAAAGAGACATCCTGTTTCTTGAACTCATTGATGTGTGTGATTCCACTGATCAGGTCAGTGTGATTTTCTCTGCAGTAGCTCTGAGCCTGAAGCCAGTTCTTTAGTTCATCAATTACAACGTATTTCTGTGGCCCTGTTTCTGTGAGAATGAAAAGACACATTTTACAAGTTTTGAAATAATTTTCTCTTAGTTAAATCATGTTAAACAATGATGTTAAATAAAATGAACACGATCTCACTTACATTTCAGATTGACGAAAGTGTTTGGTATAATAATGTAGATTGAATAATAATAAAAGAATAGGCCTATACTTTACCATTATAATGTATTCAAACAAGTAGAATTTTATCATCAAAGTTACCAATAATATTATTTTAAAAGTAAAAAGTAATAAATGTTTTCATTAAATGTAACTCTACAACATGAGTTATCTTTCAACTATTGTTACACAGTATGATATGATTTATATAGCATTAATAGTGACATATACTCACCATTGTAGCAGATAAACTTATGGCTGTGAGAACAAGGGACATCGTGCCATTCTTTTGAGGTGCTCATCACCACACAGTTCTCAGGATCGACACCTGCATTGTTCGGCTCAAGTGGATGCCATTCTGGTTCACATCCTGGATTACATTCAGTAGGATAGTACTTCTCCCCCGGCAGAGACCAGTGCCACTCTTTGATATCTCTTTCATTGATGCTCCTCAGTCCAATCCAGGCGTCCTGTAGTCTGTGGAGAGTTAGTCAGTCTCTTCACGTCTCTCATGTCAGACACCGTGGCCAGGTCAGTGAAATGCTGCTCTGCAGTAACTCCGGGCTTCCTCCCAGGTCTTTCCCTCTTGAATGAAGTGGTACTCATAGAGGTGACATGTGGAGAAGGAACACTGACCTGAAAACAGAGACAATGCTGCAGTGATGGAGCTGACAGTATGACAAGCACCTGATCATTACATCAAACTCATGAGTACTAGAATCACCCCCACCTCTTACATCGCCCCTTCATCTTAACGGGGTCTGAGTTCACTTATTCCACTTTGTATTGTTATGAGCAGTTTCATGACTCCAGATGGGATTTAATTTAGAATCCACTTACCATCAGAAGGAGCACAAACAGACTCCACTGCATCTTTGCTCTGTTAGATGAAACCAATATTGTTATTGATCATTTATAAATCTTAAAAATTATGTCAGTTACATTTCAATTATTTTGAACACCTAATGTTTCAGTTAAATTGACACAAACACAGACTGCACCTCTCGCTTCTCTGCAGTAGTTTGATGAAGATGTACATGTAGAGAAAATGCACATTTTGAGCAACCCCAGCAGTAACATACGGAGCCCCTAAAGGACATGAACAAATAAATAAAAAGAGAGAGAAAAAAGTCGGGATCACGCGTTGGTATCTCCTTATCCCGACTTTTCTTTTTTTCCCTCCCTTTTTTTTTGTGTCCCTTTAGTGCATGGGTCGGCAATAGGCGACCAACAGCGCGTGGTAATGAAATAGCCAACATGCGGTTTGAAAAAATAACACCAGCTCACTAAATCATTCAAAACGTAATGTTTACTTATATGCAGGGCCGTCCCTCCCTACAGGCCGATCATGCAGGCTGCATGGGGCCTCACATTGCGCAGAGGGCCTCGGCTTATGAGCTCGGCTTGGGCGCAGTTCTCAGCGCAGTTCAATAGCAGCCACCCACCCCCCTGTTGGTTATTTTTTATCAAAGCCATTATATTTTTCTGGTTCTATATTTTTTTGTTTATTTATTCACATGTACTCCTACTATCAGAAACATTACACTATGTTTTAGGTGTGGGTGAGACTTTATGGGTTCTTTAACCGGAACGGAGAAGTAAACTGAAATAAAAGCTTAATTAAATTGTGTATCGTTGCTTTTATAAGCCCGATTTAAAGATATCTAATCATTTATTTATTATAGTTAAACTAACCCTAATGAAAATTACATTTTGTTTAGTTGAAACTGAGAGTGAGATTGCTCGTCTCAATAAAACATTTAAGATTTACCACCGTTTTTGAATGCAGGAAAATAGTGGGTTTTTCAGCCCTGAGTAATGTCTACGGGACAGGCTGCATACATCGCCCACAAAGCTCTAAAAACCTACATGAACCTGAAAGGTAAAAACTCAGGGAAAGAAATGTCCACTAGACGCAGACTAAATGTTTCTTTTTCATTATAAATGTTTTAGATTTCATTGCTTCTGATTGAGATGTGATTCATTAAATGTTCCTCCCCTTTGGAAAATATTCAGAAGGAGAATATCGTTCTCAAAAATAAACAAAATATGAAAATGACTGAACAGAATCACACTTACTTCTCCTGAGTCATCTGTCAGCTGCTTCTCTCTCTCCGTCTCTCTCGATGTGCTGGTGAAGACTCAGATATCCACGAGGTCGCTGCTCTCTTTGAGCCACCTTTGGGGAAACATTTGAATATTAAAATTCAGATGTCAAGATTTCTATCATGGTGGACATAGGATCCATTGATAGGAAGAATATAATTTACATGTAACAGGGAACAAATTTGAACACACTTCCTTGTTGACTGTCTGACACACGGAAAGAAAGGTACCATTCCAAAATATGCACTAATGATAACTATTGAATGTTTATATGTTTATATTTTTGGTAGGGATATTGCTTGTTAACGTATGTCAAACAGCTTATGGAACATTCTGGCTGTATTTGAGCCCCTCATATTACGATTATGGAATTAAACCAATAAATAAAAGCAAGGATAATTGTGTGTTATTGGTGAGTAAATAACAGTGTGTTATTTTGAAAAGAATAACAAATTAGAAGGAAAAAAAAGATTTTAAAAATACGAGGCTCTGAGCCCCATGAATTTTCATCACAGACGGCAACACTAAAGGTCTCAAATAAAGACCTAAATGAATATTTGGGATGTTCTTGCCTTTAGATTCTCCCAATAAGTCCAAGTACAGAGGGTGACTTTGCTGTGTCACATTTCCACCAAAAAAACGTTAGCATTCATGAAGTAATCTTCGTCATAACTAGCAAACTAAACATCATGTACATGTACTGCACAAATAATCAGAAATAAAAACTCATTACTCGCATACAATGACATCAAAATTTGAATGGCCAAATGAACCTTAAATAGGCATTATGAAGGTCCATGGGACGCCCTGTCCGTAGAAGCCTGACGGTCAAGGGGTCCGCTGTCCGCAATGAAGGTCTATGGGACGCCCTGCCCGTAGAAGCCTGATGGGCAAGGGGTACCCTGTACGTAATATAGCGACGGGGAGGGGCCTTGACCGTCCGTCAATATATGACGGGATGGGAGTGAGAACGTGTGTGTGTGTGTGTGTGTTCATCACTGGGTAATTAAATGAAACACACCCTGCTAACTTTCTACAACACTATCTTGTGGTTTTATTTAGAATACCTTTTGGGAAGTATGTTGTGATCTTGTTCTATGTATATATATTTATATATATTTGTATTCGGGATTGTGGGGAACGGTATTTCGATCTTTCTGTCTGTACGCACAAACTGAAAGATTGACATTACAGTTGACTTGTTTGTTTGTGTCTCTCAGCCCAAACAGAAGCTGATCAACTCTGCAGAGGTCTGTGTGGACGAGGCTCTGTGTGGGCTGGTGAGGGCCAACGGGGGCCTCTCTCTGATGGAGGGGGGCCACAGGGTGCTGCTGCGCTCAGACCTGAACCTCCTGAGGGGGAAAGTGGCTCTGCTGTCGGAGGGGGGTCCGGACACGAGCCTGCACACGGGGGTAGGAACTCGGAGTGATTACCTCAGATTTATATTTTTTAAATGTAATTGAATGTCTCTCTCCTGTGAGCAGGTTTTATTGGTGTAGGCATGCTCTCAGCAGCTGTAGCAGGGGGAGTGTTTGCTTCTCCTCTCCTGCCAGCATCCTGGCGGCCATTCTGTGTTTGCACAACGCAGGTAAATTAATACACAGTTTTTTATTTTGTTTACTGTTATAGGGGCTGTGTGTGTGTGTGTGTGTGTGTGTGTGTGTGTGTGGTCTAGCATTACTATACTTGTGGGGACCTACATCTGTTTACATAGTTACGTGTGGGGACTGGCTTCCCTTATGGGGACAATTGGAGGTCCCCATAAGGGGAATCATTAATTTTTGGGTGACGACTTGTTAGGATTAGGTTAAGGGTTAGGGTTAGGCATGTGTTGGCTATGGTTAAGGTTAGGATAAGTCCTCCAGGAAATGCATGTAAGTCAATGTAATGTCCCCTGAAGTGATGTGTGTGTGTGTGTGTTCATCACATCAACAATTAAATGAAACACAGCTACTAACTTCTACAACACTATCTTGTGGTTTTATTTAGAATTCTTTTTGGAAGTAT
>JAMFTG010002620.1:0-26613 GCA_023974075.1 Chaenocephalus aceratus
GGAGGCTCCCGGAAAGGGAGGGACTTCGCCTCTCTATTGTCCATGCAGGCTTGTTATCTTTAAAACTATTTGATAAAATCACAAAAGACTTTGTTCTTCTTTGACAGTGAAACCAAAGAAAGAAAAACGTCAGGAAGTTCAACAGAAGAGGGGTCTATTTAAGACAATAGAGATGCAAAAGATAATGTGTAAATAAAGTTGTATTGATTTGAATTTAAATGTCTTGTCTTGTAATGACAACCCCCGCCTGTGATATGGAGAAGCAGCGTTCAGTTGCTATGCTCCAAATATCTGGACAAACTCCCAGAAACCTGCAGGTCCGCTGCAACTCTGACTACTTTCAAATCCAGCCTGAAGACTTTGCTTTTTGCCGCTGCTTTTAATTGAACTATTCACATCTTACTCTGCACTGTCACTTTTATCCATGTATTTTGTCTTTTAATGTTTATTTTTTTATCTTTTCTTTTTAATGACTGTTTTTAAATGCCATTTTCTGAATGTCTTTCCTTTTTGTAAAGCACGTTGAATTGCCTTGTGTTGAAAGGTGCTTTATAAATAAACTTGCCTTGCCTTGAAACTGTCCTCCTTCTTGTTCTACTTGTTTACTCTCACCTGAGATCAGATGATAAACACTTTGAAAGAACACTTCGTACCAGGAAATATATCCCAGATATATGAATGCTAACTCATTGTTAGTCAGAGAGAGGCTGATCATACCTTGAATAATCTGGCAGCTAGCCTCCACCCGGCCCTAAATGACTTCTCTTTTATTTTCACTTTTAGACCGAGGCACATTTAGGGGAATTCATGTGACAACGACAACATATAACATACACGTGTTTCACTCCATTGAAGCTGCATCTCATTTACTACGATATGTTGTGTTGCCTGTATGGAAGCTGTGTTGTATTTTGAACAATTGTAATATACCAAGTGTTCCATATGAATCTACATGCTGACATATTGTTAAAGTAACTGATTATAAAGCACTTCATACAGTGGTGCATTATGTCTGCTCCTTATTATCCCAAGTGTGGTGAAAGTATTGTTCAGATGCTTTGCCATGTGTTTGGTGTTATTGGTGTTATTGGTTCAATTCCCCTACATAGTCTTGATCTCCACGCAGATGATCCATTACAAAAAGTCTTACATAAAACAGCTAAGGAGTAAAGAGGTCAAGGTCACATGACCATCTCCTCTATGACCTGTAAAGTCAGATGATCATCCTGCTGACTTAAACACTGAACACTCAAAAGTGATCTGTTCCATTTTGAAAAGTCAGCTTTTTGAAAATCAAACTTTAAATAATTTAAAGTGGTAAAAAAAAACAGCCACCAATGCTTGAAAAGTTAGCTGGCTCAAACTCCTGGGCCCTCCTGTTGCTTCCTTGATGGAAGAGGAGGACATGTGCAGTGTTGAAATTAATGCGTGGAAATTCAGAAATGTGCATGTTGATAGAGCATTTTGGAATTGACATTGAGTTGAGCAGACCATGGCACATGTCAAAAGTGCTAAGTCGAAGTACTATTTGTCAGTTACCACAGAAAACCTAAATAATCCTAGGAAATGTTTGAAAGCCATAAAATCGATATCCACCGGTGAGATCCGTAATGAGCTACCTCCGTGCCTCACCACAGCATCTGGCTCTATATCGGACAGGGCCTCTATGCTACATTGCTTTAATGAGCATTTTGTGTCCTGCGGTTCTCTGTTTGATTCGGTTTCTAACTCTGCTTCTGTGAACACCCCAATCCGTGACTCTGAACAACGTGGTCTGGAAAACCCTTTCAGTTTTACTCCTTTTACTGTTAATGTTGTTCATGAAGCATTAACCAAGCTAGATCCTAGGAAACCGGCCGGCCCGGAGAACGTAGAACCTTTCTTTTTAAAGATAGCTGCAGATTTTATTGCTCCTCCTCTCACTACTCTTTTTAACCTCTCCCTCAGCACAAATGCAATTCCAAAAGTATGGAAGTCAGTGTATGTCCTGCCTTTGCAAAAAGGAGGGGAGGCAACTATTTTAAATAACTATAGGCCAATGTCTAAATTATCAGTTCTGGCGAAGGTTCTTGAACGCCTAGTGAGTGAACAGGTAAAGGAGTTTTTATGTATAAATGACATCCTGTCTAAACATCAGTCAGGCTTCAGAAAGCAACACAGCACCATCACTGCCACGATGAAAGTGTGAATGATGTGGCGAGAATTTTAGATAATAAGCAGAGTTGTGCAGCTCTGTTTGTTGACCTGTCCAAAGCGTTTGACACCGTCGATCATCGCATTTTGAAGCAGAGGCTGGTCAGTATAGGCATGTCCAGCCATGCAGTGGGTGGTTGAGAACTACCTCTCTGAAAGGTCCCAATGTGTTCCCTTTGATGGGCTGTCTTCTGAATGGTTAAACATTTCTAATGGTGTTCCTCAAGGTTCTGTTTTAGGACCACTTTTATTCTCCATCTACATCAACAGTTTAGGTGAAAATGTGGATGAAGCTACTTTACATTTCTATGCGGATGATACCGTGATGTTCTGTGCAGGTCCCTCCATTCAGGAGGCTGGTCTTAAATTACAGGCTGTTTTTAACATTATTCAGACTCAGCTCTCTGAACTAGTGTTGCACGGTGTACCGATACTTGAAAGGTACCGCGATACCCTGCCGTTAAAAACGGTACGATTCCTCCGTTTCATTAGTATCGGTACTTTAAGAAAAGTACTCCCGTGAAAAAGCGCCGTTTTAAAAAGAGCCGTGTGTGTTCAGCGCTCTGCTTCCACTCCCTGCACTGCAGCCGTGCCTGCAGTCCCGCTCCTCTCAAGCACGTTCTAAGTCCCTCCCCCTCTCGTGCACGCGGCCACGCGCTAGCTGCCAGAGCATGTGAGAAAACGAGAAGCATGGCTACAAGTGGGAGTGCAACTGCCGTTGCGCCTCGGCTTGTTGACAAAAAAGACGCCAGAAGTCTGTGAACGGGCCGTTCAGGTGTTCAGAGCAGAGCTCCCTGTCGGAGCGGCAGAGCGTGATGTGCAGTGAAAAGTGTTTCTGTCGCAATATTATCGTTGCGCAAACTTAACTAGCAAACTAGCATCACTATCTGCTAACGTTAGCTTTAGCCTTCGTTTTCTATTAGTTTTTTTCATAGGCTATAAACGGAGGTGGTATAAGTAGGCTATATATCTTGTACTTGAGTAAAAGTAGAAGTACCCAGGTCTTGTACTTGAGTTAAAGTAGAAGTACCAGAATGTAGGAACAATCCTGCAATCAAAATGTTCCTCAAATAAAAGTACAAAAGTATTATCATCAAAATATAGTTAAAGTAGCAACAGTAAAAGTAGAAGTACTCAGGTCTTGTACTAGAATCACCAGAGTGTAGGAATACTCTGTTACAGTAAAAGTACTGCATTCAAAATGTTCCTCAAGTAAAAGTATTAAAGTAGCGACAGTAAAAGTAGTCATTGTGCAGATTGGTCCATTTCAAAATAATTAATTCATTACGTGTTGATTTCTATCAACGGGGGAGTACTTCAGGAAAGTCGACAGAGGGGGGGGGGGGGGCTAGTGGAGTACTTCGTGACCACAGAGTGTGAACGTTGTGATCAGCTGTTTTAGCGCAGTTCTCCAGTGATGGGGGGAGTCTCCCTCCGCAGCCGGTTGGCGTAGTTTTGGCACAGTTCCGTTGTACAGACCGACGTTAACAGCAGCCCTGTCTGTGCACACGGAGACCGACTCTGTCGTCCGGTGATCTAACCGCCTTCTGGAAAAGCTTCACAAGTACGTCGGTACGCAAATGCGCTTTGTGACACAAGTGACGGTACGCATTTCAGATTACGCACATAACCTGCGTACCAGTTATGTGCACGCCTGTACCAGAGCCATATTATTACTATTATATGGCTCTGCCCTGTACTACAGCAAGAGTATTCTCCGCCGGGACTTCCTGCAACAACACCACTCCGTTATCAAAGATGTTCTATTGAGAAGACGATCACTACGTGACAAAAGTTTTCAAAACCGTGGCTACTGAAATCAATCTTACTAACTGCTGTCTGTGCAATTTACTCCGCGAGTTGGCAGACTTTATTTTGCTTACTTTAACATCATTTTTCATGGTGGGGCTAAGCCCTTTCTTGGTATGGGTGTAGCCTACCCCAGCCATACCCTGGCGCTGCCACTGGTGGCACGTATGGGGCGGGCCATTCTGCACATGCGTTAAATGCGTTAAATATTTTAACGCAATTAATTCAAAAAATTAATTACCGCCGTTAACGCGATAATTTTGACAGCACTAAAAATAATATATATGATATGTTTTATAATGATTGATCATGAAAGTGTTCTCAAAGCTGGTAAAGGTGCAGCTAGTTTGAATCTTGTGGATTTACTCCAGGTGGAACTAAAGTCTGATTTAACACTTGGTTATATTTCACATCATTCATCCACATCTGTGAAGTAACTAAAGGTATTAATACATGTAGTGGAGTAAAGGTACACCATGTACCTCTGAACTGTAGTGGATTAGAAGTACTAAGTAGCAAAAGAAACATTGAAATACTTAAATAAAGTACAAGTATCTCAAAATTGTACCCAAGTAGTACTTGAGTTTATGAACTTAGTTACTTTACACCAGTGGCTATAAAGATAGAAAGACTAAGCCTTGCACAGAGGCATGAAAATACATTTTCAAAATGCTCAACAGTGCTGCCAAAATGTTAAACTCACTGCTACACAATTAAAATAAATGCTTTTATATATATTTATATTAGATGTGACTCTTTGGCATTTCTGTTCTTAGTAACACTGCTGCTTTAGTTGTTCTGACTGCTAAAATCATCTGTTATTCCTAATTTTAAAGCCGATATTCCGTGTTTCCCTTTTTTTAAGAAAAGTATCGAAAAAGAATCGGAATCGCAATTCTTGACTTGGTATCGGTATCGAAACCAAAATGTTGGTATCGTGACAACACTACTCTGAACTAAAGCTTCTTTTAAATGTTGATGAAACCAAGGTAATGCTCTTTTCTAAAGCTAAAAAGACACCAGAGCCTGTATTAGATATTGTTACTATGCAAGGACAAGTACTCAAAGTGGTTACCTGTTATATATACCTGGGTATCTGGCTTGATGATTGTCTTACTTTTAATCTTCATGTCAATAACCTGCTTAAAAAGCTGAGGTTTAGACTAAGTTTCTTTTTCAGAAACAAGTCCTGTTTCTCGCTTGAGGCCAGGAAAAGGCTCTGTGACCTTTGACCTGTGCTGGACTCTGGTGATCTGTTGTATATGAATGCACCTGCCCATTGCCTGGTCAAGTCAGATGCCGCCTATCACAGCACACTTACACATCTCTGCACCCTGTGTGCCAAGGCAGGTCTGCCATCACTAACTGTAAAGAGGCTCAGTCATTGGTACACGTTTATTTATAAAGCTTTGTTGGGTAAACTCCCGTATTATATCTGCTCTCTGATCACACGGAGAGTTGCAAGCAGCTATTGTCTGAGATGGCATGATGTAGTCTTGTTAGATGTGCCAAGAGCAAGGACTGACTCAGGTACAGTAAGACAGCTTTTATGTGCGCAGCTCCACTTGCTCGGAACAATCTTCAGCAAGAATTGAAACTGAGCGATCTCATTCCTCTGCATGTTTTAAAGCTAGGCTAAAGGAAATGCTCGTTGATACTATGGGCACTTGTAAATGTCAATAACTATGTAAATGTGTCCTGTAAATATAATGTATGATGTCCTTTATTGTTTCATGTGGAACCTATTTGCTGCAGGTCTCCCTTGAAAAAGAGATCTATGATCTCAATGGGACCAATCTGGTTAAATAAAGGTTTGAAATTAAATGAACTTAAAGGTCCCATGTCATGCTTTTCCGGTTATCACCCGTCCCCTTGTTGCTATGAAGGTTATTCTGCATGTGAACGGTCTGCAGAGTCACACACCCTCAAAGTGCACCCTGTAGCGAGTAAAGCTCTAACACAGAGAAGACCTGTCTGCTGCCCCAGAACGCCTCGTTGGACATTTTTCTTTTTCCATTGTTTACTTCTTGGGTATGGTGACGTAACCAGTTCCGCGTGTCTCGCTGTCTCGCTGTCTCGCAGACCCCACGCAGCAACAAGGAAATGACACCAGTAATCCAGCTCACACTGTCCGCTCCTCGAGACTCAAAGGGCGGGGCAGCGAGCCCCGCAACGTCCCGCCAACACAGCACCCAGACCCCACGCAGCATTCTCATCTATTTGTCATTACTGGTGTCCTTTTCCGGTTGCTAACAAACGCCATTGTAACACATAAACACACATCAGAGCACAGTGGGCTCATAGGGAGGGGAGGGGGAGGGGAAGGAGCTCCAACAAGGCGTGTAGGACAGAGAGTGAATACACAGGCTGTGTCCCAATTCAGCGGCCGCATCCTCCTGAGGATGCATTCGAAGACCGCATACGTCACGAAGGCTGTCCCAATTCAAAAAAAAGACAAGGCTCCTCCGAATGCAGCCCACAAATGCAGCCTTCTATTCCCAGATTTTGAGGATACATCTGATGTACACTCCGCGGTGTATCATATCCCAGGATGCAATGGGCGACGGTGACGAATGAGTTATTTAAAAATAAAATGGCTTCTAACGGGACGGCAACAACGGCAGAAGCTTCGGCGGGAGCCGGATTTGTTTTTAAATGTAAGTATAGGGTTTCAACTCACCCAAATAGTAAACGACATGAAACAGTAAACCGATTTAACTGTTTTATTTAAAGATACGGGCGATTGGAGATGTCTTCTTTGTATACATAAAATAATATGAAGTGAAAATATTTCGACATGTTGTAAACCAGAACCATGGTTTTCATATTGTTGGGATTAATTATAAAGCTAATTTATTTATTTAACTGTTTATGTTATACAAATCTTACTGCAAAAATTTTTTTTGATAGGGAGCAAGGAGCAGACTGCTCAATTCATCCAAATGCGAGGGGAGAATGAATCCCTCTTCACCGGGGCCAAATTCTCCGCGGCCATCGCTTGGAGGTAAGGCACAATATCCAGTTTGTATCGTTCTTATTTTATGAATCATCCCTCATTTCATACACTCCATTCTAATAAAACAACTAATATTGTCTAGTACCGGGACTTCTGATTTTTACCCATCTGCTTACCGTTAGTTCTTACTGCGTACCGGCACCTCATGACGCATCTAGGTACGCATATTTGTTGTGTTTATGCTCAGTTGCAACACCCACCCAGTAGTAATATTATATTATAGTAGTATCTTTTTAATTACTGAATCAAAGATATGAGGATAAGGATAGAGGGAGTTGTATGTTGTACAGATTGTAAAGACCTTTGAGCCAAATTCTTGTTTTTGGGCTGTATACATAAAATGTACTTGAAACAGTTGCTGATTTAGAGTACTGGCACCTTTTTTATTTCAATTCAAGCACTGGGGATGTCTCCATGCCACCATTAGAAAAAGAAAAAGAAGATTTCCTCCTAAGTGTGTATCCTTAGTTGTGACATTGTTATTGTTTTATTCATAATACTAGATGTTGTACTATTCTCTCTGTGATTAGGACGGTTTTGGAAGATATGGGCCTGCAGGGAAGTGTAACTCCCCTGCAAGCTAAGAAGAAGTGGGACAATCTGAAAAAAAGATATAAAGTATGTGAGTTTTACAAGTTAATAAACACATTTGCTGACATTTGTTTATCGGCTGGTGTTTTTTTTTTGTAATGCCATGATTGTTTTACTCTGCCTTTAGGATTGCAAATACCCAGGGTCAGGAGAGGGAGTCGGTGGGAAACCCACTGCTGCAACTTGGCCGTGGTTTGTCCAAATGGATGAGATATTAGGACAGAGGCCCTCTATCTGCCCGCCTGTCCTAATATCCTCTATTCCAGAGGACACGCCACGGCCAAGTTCAGCAGTGGGGGACCAAGAGGAGGACGAGGAAGAGGATCAGGTTGAGGCAGGGCCATCCCGGCCTAAAAGGAAAAGAAAGGAGGGGCTAATGGACCTCATCAGAGAGGATATGAAGCAGCAGAGGGAGGAGAACAGGGAGAACCTGAACAGGCTTTTTTCTCTCCTAGAAAAATTAGTTGATAAATAAATAAATAAATGTAATGAGCAATATGAAACTTATAATTTATTTGATGGAACAACATACAAATGAAACAACATACAAATAAAACAACATTTAAACTATATACACATTCAGGCTGAGCAGGGAGTCCCAGGTGGTGCTGCTGGACCTGGCTGCCACAATTAGGACCATGGTGTCCTCTGATGGTGGGTGGGGCATCATGCAGGGTGGTCTCCAGAGCTGTTGGGGATGCTTCTCTCCACAGTACATCGGATTGTCCATCAGGGCTAGGGTTCGCAGGGCGGACGCAATCGACGGCTGCCATGTCACTAAGATGTTTTCAGCAGCAGATAAGAACAAAAGATGTATATAAATATTGCACACGGTTATTTTATCACAGCTCGTCAATTGTTTTACATACCTTTACACATAATCGTGGTCACCAGGAACCTCCTCCAGGGCAGACACCTCCGCAGACAGTTGGTCCCGCCAAGGAGCACCACTGACTGCCTCCAACACATTCTCCCCCTCATCCTCCGCTACATCCTCCACAGTGTCCTCTTCTGGGGCCATGATGTCGCCGGCCCCAATACAGATGTTGTGGAGGACGGCACATGCTGTTATGATCTGAAATTTAAAAATTGGCAGAAATATATAAATATATATATATATGTTATACCTCATGTTAGATCTACTCTTCAGTATTATCAAAATGTCCTAATGAGTGATTACTTACTTGAGGAACGAAGGTGTGGTGCACCTCCAGCGCTTGCAGGAAGATACTCCTGAATCTTGTCTTCATCACCCCGAAGGCACGCTCGATGATGGAGCGTGCCCGGGAGTGATGGCTGTTGAAGCGCTGGGGTCCCACACCTTGCAGCGGCCGTTTGTATGGAGTGATGAGGGGGAGTGGATGTTGGAGGCAGGGGTACCCCCCGTCTGCGAGGATAAAGTGCCCTGGAGGAGGGTAGAGTGCCTGCCGATAGAGTGGGCTGTGGCGGAGCACTCTAGAGTCGTGGACTGACCCAGGCCAGCCCACGTACGTGTCGATGAAGCGGCCCTGATGGTCACAAACAGCCTGCAGCAAAATTGAGCTGAACAGTTTTCTGTTTCTATAACAGTGACCATCAGGGCCGCTTGGTGGCACGATGCGGACATGGCAGCCGTCGATTGCTCCAGCAGCTTTTCTGAAGGCTCTGTGTCTGGCCAGCCCTGCGAACCCACGCGACACAGCCTCCAGGTCTTCTGCTGTCCTGGGGAGGTGGATGACCTGGTGGCAAATGGCCACCACCTCCTCAGTCACTCTGTGGACAATCCGGTGTACCGTGGATCTAGGCATCCCAAAAACTCTGGAGACCACCCTGCATGATGCCCCACTTGCCAGCCAGAACAGGAACACCAGGGTCTCAATTGTGGCCCCCCATCCATGTCTCCTGTCCTGACCCAGGAGTTCCAGCAGCACCTTCAGGGACTCCCTGCTCAGCCTGAAATCAGGGCGTGTGTCCTGGTCATTAAAAAACCTGTCCAGGACAGGGACGCTTAAGTTGATCCTGCAGTACAGGGGCCTTGGCTGGTAGAGGGAACGGTTGAGAAAAAAGGGTTAAATAAGTGAACAGCATTTTTGTTCTTTGTTTATACATATATCTATTGACATGTTTATATATATATATATATGTTTATTGATATATACACAAAAAAATATATACATATATATACTCAAGCTATACTCAACCTGAAATAAAATTTGTATCAGTATTATGCTAATAACATTACTGTTAGCTAAAAATACAGTACATACATATATTCTGTGTTTGTGTATAAATATATCTCTATAGACATGTTTATATATATACACAAGCTATACTCAACCTGAGAAATAACATTTTAAACATGTATTATAGGCTAATATTAACATTACTGTTAGCTAAAAATACAGTACATATATATTTTATATAATATGATAATAGATATAAGTATCAGTACCTGGACATGGTCTTCCATTAATTTGAAATAGATGGTGCGCCTGGTGTGACCTTGGGAAATTGAATTTAACATATTGAACATCACCAAAAGAAGTACTATCTCTGACTCCATATTGAACCGTTTGAAAATATTTTGCCTAATGTCAGAAATTATTACAGGCACTTCTGACTGCAGCTGGTTGCTATGCGACGGGGGGCGGCAAAAGGTAGGGATAACGGCCGGTGACGTACCAGGAAATGCTCCGTAGACCGTCTCATTTCGCATTCTGCGGAGGACCCACGTCGGTTGGGTCCTCCGCGGAATTCAAAGGCTGGGTCCTCAGGAGGATGCAGCCGCTGAATTGGGACACAGCTACAGACTATACAGAGATGCTGTTTGAGAAACCAATGTGAGTTTGGAGCATTGAACAATGTAAATCTGTTCTAGTAGACCTCAACGATGGAGTTATGATCAGTAGAAATGGCCATGACCTTTAAGTCAAACCTCCAGTCACTGCTTCTTCTGGCAGGATTCAAACCCACGTCTCTGTGCCCTCAGGCGGTGTCCTTCCCCACTGGACCGTCTTCATGGCACAAGGCTCAATGAACCAGATTAAGACCAGACTGAGGTAGCAGAAACTTCACATGTACAGGTTATGAGGCTGCAGAGATTCCCTCATATTGTCCCATGCAGGCTTGTTAACTTTAAAACTATTTGATAAAATCACAAAAGACTTTGTTCTTCTTTGACAGTGAAACCAAAGAAAGAAAAACGTCAGGAAGTTCAACAGAAGAGGGGTCTATTTAAGACAATAGAGATGCAAAAGATAATGTGTAAATAAAGTTGTATTGATTTGAATTTAAATGTCTTGTCTTGTAATGACAACCCCCGCCTGTGATATGGAGAAGCAGCGTTCAGTTGCTATGCTCCAAATATCTGGGACAAACTCCCAGAAACCTGCAGGTCCGCTGCAACTCTGACTACTTTCAAATCCAGCCTGAAGACTTTGCTTTTTGCCGCTGCTTTTAATTGAACTATTCACATCTTACTCTGCACTGTCACTTTTATCCATGTATTTTGTCTTTTAATGTTTATTTTTTTATCTTTGCTTTTTAATGACTGTTTTTAAATGCCATTTTCTTAATGTCTTTCCTTTTTGTAAAGCACGTTGAATTGCCTTGTGTTGAAAGGTGCTTTATAAATAAACTTGCCTTGCCTTGAAACTGTCCTCCTTCTTGTTCTACTTGTTTACTCTCACCTGAGATCAGATGATAAACACTTTGAAAGAACACTTCGTACCAGGAAATATATCCCAGATATATGAATGCTAACTCATTGTTAGTCAGAGAGAGGCTGATCATACCTTGAATAATCTGGCAGCTAGCCTCCACCCGGCCCTAAATGACTTCTCTTTTATTTTCACTTTTAGACCGAGGCACATTTAGGGGAATTCATGTGACAACGACAACATATAACATACACGTGTTTCACTCCATTGAAGCTGCATCTCATTTACTACGATATGTTGTGTTGCCTGTATGGAAGCTGTGTTGTATTTTGAACAATTGTAATATACTAAGTGTTCCATATGAATCTACATGCTGACATATTGTTAAAGTAACTGATTATAAAGCACTTCATGCAGTGGTGCACTATGTCTGCTCCTTATTATCCCAAGTGTGGTGAAAGTATTGTTCAGATGCTTTGCCATGTGTTTGGTGTTATTGGTGTTATTGGTTCAATTCCCCTACATAGTCTTGATCTCCACGCAGATGATCCATTACAAAAAGTCTTACATAAAACAGCTAAGGAGTAAAGAGGTCAAGGTCACATGACCATCTCCTCTATGACCTGTAAAGTCAGATGATCATCCTGCTGACTTAAACACTGAACACTCAAAAGTGATCTGTTCCATTTTGAAAAGTCAGCTTCTTGAAAATCAAACTTTAAATAATTTAAAGTGGTAAAAAAAACCAGCCACCAATGCTTGAAAAGTTAGCTGGCTCCAACTCCTGGGCCCTCCTGTTGCTTCCTTGATGGAAGAGGAGGACATGTGCAGTGTTGAAATTAATGCGTGGAAATTCAGAAATGTGCATGTTGATAGAGCATTTTGGAATTGACATTGAGTTGAGCAGACCATGGCACATGTCAAAAGTGCTAAGTCGAAGTACTATTTGTCAGTTACCACAGAAAACCTAAATAATCCTAGGAAGTGTTTGAAAGCCATAAAATCGATATCCACCGGTGAGATCCGTAATGAGCTACCTCCGTGCCTCACCACAGCATCTGGCTCTATATCGGACAGGGCCACTATGCTAAATTGCTTTAATGAGCATTTTGTGTCCTGCGGTTCTCTGTTTGATTCTGTTTCTAACTCTGCTTCTGTGAACACCCCAATCCGTGACTCTGAACAACGTGGTCTGGAAAACCCTTTCAGTTTTACTCCTTTTACTGTTGATGTTGTTCATGAAGCATTAACCAAGCTAGATCCTAGGAAACCGGCTGGCCCGGACAACGTAGAACCTTTCTTTTTAAAGATAGCTGCAGATTTTATTGCTCCTCCTCTCACTACTCTTTGTAACCTCTCCCTCAGCACAAATGCAATTCCAAAAGTATGGAAGTCAGCGTATGTCCTGCCTTTGCAAAAAGGAGGGGAGGCAACTATTTTAAATAACTATAGGCCAATGTCTAAATTATCAGTTCTGGCGAAGGTTCTTGAACGCCTAGTGAGTGAACAGGTAAAGGAGTTTTTATGTATAAATGACATCCTGTCTAAACATCAGTCAGGCTTCAGAAAGCAACACAGCACCATCACTGCCACAATGAAAGTGTGAATGATGTGGCGAGAATTTTAGATAATAAGCAGAGTTGTGCAGCTCTGTTTGTTGACCTGTCCAAAGCGTTTGACACCGTCGATCATCGCATTTTGAAGCAGAGGCTGGTCAGTATAGGCATGTCCAGCCATGCAGTGGGTGGTTTGTGAACTACCTCTCTGAAAGGTCCCAATGTGTTCCCTTTGATGGGCTGTCTTCTGAATGGTTAAACATTTCTAATGGTGTTCCTCAAGGTTCTGTTTTAGGACCACTTTTATTCTCCATCTACATCAACAGTTTAGGTGAAAATGTGGATGAAGCTACTTTACATTTCTATGCGGACGATACCGTGATGTTCTGTGCAGGTCCCTCCATTCAGGAGGCTGGTCTTAAATTACAGGCTGTTTTTAACATTATTCAGACTCAGCTCTCTGAACTAGTGTTGCACGGTGTACCGATACTTGAAAGGTACCGCGATACCCTGCCGTTAAAAACGGTACGATTCCTCCGTTTCATTAGTATCGGTACTTTAAGAAAAGTACTCCCGTGAAAAAGCGCCGTTTTAAAAAGAGCCGTGTGTGTTCAGCGCTCTGCTTCCACTCCCTGCACTGCAGCCGTGCCTGCAGTCCCGCTCCTCTCAAGCACGTTCTAAGTCCCTCCCCCTCTCGTGCACGCGGCCACGCGCTAGCTGCCAGAGCATGTGAGAAAACGAGAAGCATGGCTACAAGTGGGAGTGCAACTGCCGTTGCGCCTCGGCTTGTTGACAAAAAAGACGCCAGAAGTCTGTGAACGGGCCGTTCAGGTGTTCAGAGCAGAGCTCCCTGTCGGAGCGGCAGAGCGTGATGTGCAGTGAAAAGTGTTTCTGTCGCAATATTATCGTTGCGCAAACTTAACTAGCAAACTAGCATCACTATCTGCTAACGTTAGCTTTAGCCTTCGTTTTCTATTAGTCTTTTTCATAGGCTATAAACGGAGGTGGTATAAGTAGGCTATATATCTTGTACTTGAGTAAAAGTAGAAGTACCCAGGTCTTGTACTTGAGTTAAAGTAGAAGTACCAGAATGTAGGAACAATCCTGCAATCAAAATGTTCCTCAAATAAAAGTACAAAAGTATTATCATCAAAATATAGTTAAAGTAGCAACAGTAAAAGTAGAAGTACTCAGGTCTTGTACTAGAATCACCAGAGTGTAGGAATACTCTGTTACAGTAAAAGTACTGCATTCAAAATGTTCCTCAAGTAAAAGTATTAAAGTAGCGACAGTAAAAGTAGTCATTGTGCAGATTGGTCCATTTCAAAATAATTAATTCATTACGTGTTGATTTCTATCAACGGGGGAGTACTTCAGGAAAGTCGACAGAGGGGGGGCGGCTAGTGGAGTACTTCGTGACCACAGAGTGTGAACGTTGTGATCAGCTGTTTTAGCGCAGTTCTCCAGTGAAGGGGGGAGTCTCCCTCCGCAGCCGGTTGGCGTAGTTTTGGCACAGTTCCGTTGTACAGACCGACGTTAACGCAGCCCTGTCTGTGCACACGGAGACCGACTCTGTCGTCCGGTGATCTAACCGCCTTCTGGAAAAGCTTCACAAGTACGTCGGTACGCAAACGCGCTTTGTGACACAAGTGACGGTACGCATTTCAGATTACGCCATAACCTGCGTACCAGTTATGTGCACCCCTGTACCAGAGCCATATTATTACTATTATATGGCTCTGCCCTGAACTACAGCAAGAGTATTCTCCGTCGGGACTTCCTGCAACAACACCACGCCGTTATCAAAGATGTTCTATTGAGAAGACGATCACTACGTGACAAAAGTTTTCAAAACCGTGGCTACTGAAATCAATCTGACTAACTGCTGTCTGTGCAATTTACTCCGCGAGTTGGCAGACTTTATTTTGCTAACTTTAACATCGTTTTTCATGGTGGGGCTAAGCCATTTCTTGGTATGGGTGTAGCCTACCCAGCCATACCCTGGCGCTGCCACTGGTGGCACGTATGGGGCGGGCCATTCTGCACATGCGTTAAATGCGTTAAATATTGTAACGCAATTAATTCAAAAAATGTATTACCGCCGTTAACGCGATAATTTTGACAGCACTAATATATATATATATATATGTAAAGTACCATGTGTACAAACAATATAACTGATTCTCTTCTGTTGAACATGTTGGATAGTGTATTGTCCGAGTCAGGGTCCTTTTTATTTTACTGTAACTTTGGAAGTTGTGTTACCAATGCTTACTGTTTATTTGATACCCATTTGGTAATGCAATTAATAAAAACAACAAGGTTTGGGTTCGTTATTCAGATGACTGTGACGTTAACGTGTAAGCTCGATAATAAACTCCAGCTCAACCAACCATATTGTAATAGTAATCATCTTGAAATATGACATTAATAATTGTAATATACACACATCTTATTGTGAGGTTGATTTCACATACACTACTTCGACATACTTTTCTACATACTTGAGCATAGCCAATTTAAATTAACCTTAGCGATGCATACAGTTCCTCCTACATAATAAAATATCTCTCTAAGTTACAAGGATGACCTTATTTTATCAACCTCAAACAGAAGCCGTTTGTTCAACAGTATTATCCCACTTAACACTTACAGTCTATGATTTTAACTTGGAGGCTACGATTAGCATCGTTAGCACCGATGTAGCTACCACTCGCTTACACGCTAACCCAAGCCTTAACATTCATTACGTAGCTGATTAAAATCATTAACACATAAATAAAGTACTCGAATCTCACTTACCGCAAAACCGCATTCATGCACCGTCTGTTTCAACCGCAGAGCAAGTCACAATAGTCTGATATATAAGCATGAAGAACAAACAACCACGGCCGGCTACAAGTTGTGTTTCCTGGATGAGCTGAGCAGGCAGAGTCCCTGTAGCTAGCTTCACGGAGCAGCTAGCGGAGAGTCAAGAAGCTAGCAGCAGCAGGCACTTGACAGAGCCGTCACTCAATGTGACCACGCCCTAATTTATGCAAAAACTTTAAGACCTAATATAAATAAAAGGGTCGTGTTAGAAAACAATTCACTCACAGATCCATAATCATGAAGGTGGAATCTAACTATATTCATAATAATATTTATTGCAGCCAGGGGTAGAAACATGTTTTTTTTCTGCTGTGAAGTTGGGCATTTTAACATGGGGGTCTATGGAAATTGCTCCTTTCTGCAGCCAGTCCCTAGCGGCCACTAGAGGAACTGCAGTGTGTGGCACTTCCGTATTGGGGTCCCGGCTCTTCCCTAGAGTTTGCCGCTTGGTTTGGACACACCTTCTCATTCAATGTTTTTTGTTAATGTTTATTGATTTCTACTTTGAAGATTAATACTGAAGACATCAAAACTACGAAAGAACACATATGGAATTAACAAAAAAAAACAACAAAAAGTGTTACAAAAATACAGAATATTATTTTATTTTCTATTCCTCAAAGTAGCCCCCTTTTGCCTCGGTGAACGCTTTGCACACTCTTGGCTTCTCTCAGTCAGCTTCATGAGGTCGTCCCCGGTTTTCAATTAATACGTGTGCCTTGTCAAGAGTGAATTTGTGGAATTATTTGCCTTCTTAATGTGTTTGAAATGTGTTTATATTTCTGCAGAAACAAATCTGCCCCAATTGGAGTGAGTGGTACAAAGTCACTTTTCTACAAATAATGCATCCACCTATTCAGTCCCTTTACATACACTGTCTGTAGGATTAAACTATTTTACCAGCTGATTTGTTGTAGTGTTTTGAGTGTAGCTAAGGTGTTAAGGTGAGTTTCACACACACACACACACACACACACACACACACACACACACACACACACACAGAAATGTTATGGCAAAGCTGATCAAATCATTGCAGGCTGTAGAGAAATGTACACTGGGTCAGGTTCAAATACCTTCCGTGTTTAAATATCGACTGTACAATAAGATTAAAAGAATACAAGATGTTCTTGCTGCTGATTCCAAGATGCAATTGCTGATGATCCAGAGTGAGGTTTTTCAGCTTGTACATTTATAACAGCAAATATAAGTCTGACCCCTCAGTGTCTAAGGCTCTCCACCAGGGGGCAGCGTAACACAGGAGATAAATGCAAGTACTTTAAAGAACCACAAATAGTGGAGTTTGGTTTCTTCTGCTTTCAGAAACATACTAAAGTGTGTTTGTTACCTTGGTTGCTGATTGGCTAATGGCTACACAAGCCAACAAAACGTTATGACATCATAAAGTGGCCAAAATCTGATCAGCTCATTTTCAGACAGGTTTTTATAGAAATGGATCAAAAAGAGAGAGAATCTTTGTTCCTGAAACTTTCAGAGTCTCTTTCCACAGAGGGGACACATGTTGATGTAGAAGAGACATGAAGAAGAGGGGACACATGTTGATGTAGAAGAGACATGGAGAAGAGGGGACACATGTTGATGTAGAAGAGACATGAAGAAGAGGGGACACATGTTGATGTATAAGAGACATGGAGAAGAGGGGACACATGTTGATGTAGAAGAGACATGAAGAAGAGGGAACACATGTTGATGTAGAAGAGACATGAAGAAGAGGGGACACATGTTGATGTAGAAGAGACATGAAGAAGAGGGGACACATGTTGATGTAGAAGAGACATGAAGAAGAGGGGACACATGTTGATGTAGAAGAGACATGGAGAAGAGGGAACACATGTTGATGTAGAAGAGACATGAAGAAGAGGGGACACATGTTGATGTAGAAGAGACAAGAAGAAGAGGGGACACATGTTGATGTAGAAGAGACATGAAGAAGAGGGGACACATGTTGATGTAGAAGAGACATGAAGAAGAGGGGACACATGTTGATGTAGAAGAGACAAGAAGAAGAGGGGACACATGTTGATGTAGAAGAGACATGGAGAAGAGGGGACACATGTTGATGTAGAAGAGACAAGAAGAAGAGGGGACACATGTTGATGTAGAAGAGACATGGAGAAGAGGGGACACATGTTGATGTAGAAGAGACATGGAGAAGAGGGGACACATGTTGATGTAGAAGAGACATGAAGACGAGGGGACACATGTTGATGTAGAAGAGACATGAAGACGAGGGGACACATGTTGATGTAGAAGAGACATGGAGAAGAGGGGACACATGTTGATGTAGAAGAGACATGAAGAAGAGGGGACACATGTTGATGTAGAAGAGACATGGAGAAGAGGGGACACATGTTGATGTAGAAGAGACATGAAGAAGAGGGGACACATGTTGATGTAGAAGAGACATGAGGAAGAGGGGACACATGTTGATGTAGAAGAGACATGAGGAAGAGGGGACACATGTTGATGTAGACCTGATCCACCACTACACCCCCTCCCGCAGCCTTCGTTCATCAGAAGCGAACCTCCTCTCGATCCCCACACGACCCAAGCTCCGAACCTGGGGGGACAGAGCTTCTCCGTCGCTGCCCCCCCCCCCGCACCGACCCCCCCCACTTTCAAAACACTGACCAAAACACACCTCTTCAGACTGGCTTTTAATTTGTGAATTCTGCTGTGTTGCTGTTTTAATATAATTTTATGTTTTCTATTTGATCATGTTTTATCAAACCACTGTAAAGCGTCTTTGAGCACCTGGAAAAAGCGCTTTGAAATAAAATGTATTATTATTATTATAGAAGAGACATGGAGAAGTGGGTTTTGCACATTTCACTTCTTTCTTCCAGAATGAAGCGGAAAGTATTAAAAGGTGGAAATCACTCCAAGTCTGGGCGCGTTGAGAGCTGTGCACACACACGGGGAGTGAGTCGGTTCCAGCACGCGGGACCGGCTTCACAAGGTTTCGGGGAGTAACACGAGTGTAATGTGTCACTTAATGTCAGCTAGCTAAATTCACCTAGCGACTCTGGGATTTGTAGTCTTTCTAGCTTCGTATTTTTCATCGTCTTATATTTCAACAGTTTTAAGACAAACTGTGACTTTTTTGACACGGAAATGATTTGTTAAATTGACAAACATCATGTGTGTAATTCGTGGCACAATTCAAACGGGATGGAAAGATAATCTTTCTCTCTCCATCGACTTCAATGCATACTTTTTCAGAAATAAGGTCCCATGGGGCGGAGGTAGATGGGCGGGACTCCGCCTCTCTATAGGTGACCTTTTAAATGGGTCAGGAGCTGCTACCCACGGTGCATTACTCCGCGTGAGTGCATGTGCTCCAGGGCGCTGCAGAGCTGCACACAATACTTCCAGATAGTTCTCTCTGGTTCTTACCTGTCACAGGGCTTGGTGTGTTTATTTGGTTGGGGCTCGAGGTCCACATAATCACTGACTGGGCGGCCATTGGGTTAAGATAAGACATAAGATAATACTTTATTGATCTCCATTTGGGACATTGTTGTGTTGCAGCAGCACAAAAGACATGGCATTGTACAATACAAATGAAAACACTAGAAATAAACAAGAAAGTAGAAAATATACATGTTGAATTTACAAATTAACAAAAGCAAAATATAAAGCAAGTTATTATGTATACATAAGTATGTGAGGGACGGATTGTTGTTGGTTCTCTTTGTACACAGGCATCTTCTTCTGCCTCTTCTTCACTCATAGCAGTGTCACTGTCCTCTGATTCCATCTCACAATCACTTTTCTCCTTTTTGGATGGCATCACATCCTGCACACTGAATCCAGGACCTCTCTTTGCTGGTGGCATTCTGAAATGGAAAAAGTCATTAATAAATATGTATCAATAATACATATGCTTATTATATTGTAATAGATCACCTGAAGGAATAGATAGGGTGGTGGAACAAGTGTTCATTCTGTCTGGCTTAGCCTATTAGCACACTAAAAGGAATGCATGCACCCACACATGCAGGTAAACCAGTTCAACAAGTCACACAGTGCTGTCTGGCTAATGCTAACAGGCTAATTATCATACTAAAAGGGATACCTCCAAATGTCCCGAAACATTTCAGAAAGAACTGTTTCTGCCAGAACCAGAGAAGAGTTGAATGTATTTTTGTAACTAATGAACTGATAAGATACAAGTAGAGTTTATAATATTGCTACATACTGCTATCAGAAATAATGTATTAATTTATTCAATTCTGGTGTTAATTCAACATCTTAACAGAGGACACATTTAGAACTTAGTTTATAGTGAATTATCAAAGACATTCTATTTTTCTATTAGTGTTTTATTTCCATATCAGAAGGGAGCCAGGGCCGGCCATTAAAGGAGGCGATCCAGGAAGCCTTCGCTCTCTCAGACCTGCTGCTGACTCCAGAGCCTCTTTGTGGTCTCTGAGAGATTTGGACATTATTCTGTCTTCTTGTTTTTAGTATTGTTGAATGTGTGTGTGGTGGGAGGGGGAGGATTTGGGTAAGTTTGGGGTACCCTCTACCTCTCCTCACTGAGGTAAACTCTGTTAGACACACTGTATATTGTTGCCACCCTGTAGTTGTTTTGTCTCCTTGTTAGTAGAACATATAGTGAGGGCTTTTTCTTTGAGTTTTGTTATATTCATTTCTTTTATTTGGCACAATCTTCTTTGTCTCCTCACTTAAAGAACATTTGTTGGCATTTTCTTTGGTGTAAATAAATAAACTTGTGTTCACTTTCACCCTGACTGTTGTGTGTTACTGTCTCCATTTCCCCTACACTTTATTAGGGATGGAAAAGACACACATACACATATAGATACGATTCTGAAAAGGGCCATAATGCATAAGGAGTACTTTTACTTTTGGTACTTTAAGTATATTTTGATAGCAATGCTTTTGGTACAGAGTATTTTTACCCCCTAGTATTTCTACTTTTGCTTCAGTAGAATATCTATCTAGAGATTTTTCATTTATTCTTTATATATTCTATTGTTTGGAGGGGGGGGGGGCACCAAATCATAATCTGGCCTAGGGCACCAAAATGTCTAGGGCCGGCCCTGTATGCTGCTATATACTTCCACTGCGCTACATTTTAAAAGACAGTATTGTACTTTTGAATCCACTGCAATCATTTCACAGCTTTTTACTAGTTAGATATAGATTAGTAAATAATTCAAAAATATAAATCAATCATTAAATACACTTTGACAGATATTTATAGGATGAGATATCCAGCAGCAAGGACATCAAGTTATTAAAATCAGCTCTTCATTTACTAACTGTGATAACACACATCAATAATCATTATAGTAACTCAATATATATATACGATTCTGAAAAGGACCATAATGCATAAGTACTTTACTTTTGGTACTTGAAGTATATTTTGATACCAATGCTTTTGTACGTTTACTTGTAACAGAGTATTTTTTACCCCGTAGTATTTCTACTTTTGCTTCAGTAGAATATCTGAGTACTTCTTACACCACTGCCACCATGAGTGTGGAGCTGTGTGCTACAAAAGCCTGACTTTTAAAACAAATGTTTTACAGCTGAAGACTGTTTTCAAATGTAGAGCAGGTTGTGAGCCAGGCTCCGTTTGTAAATGAGGAGAAACAGTTCAGAGCGTCTGCTCCTCCTCCTGGAACGAGTCAGAGTCTGATGAGCCCTCCCTCTTCTTCCTGCTCTCAGACAGAGCCAGCTCCACTCTGTACTTCCTGGCTCCTCCCCTTCCGATCCACACTGAGGAGGAGGGGTGTAACCAACATGTGGGTAAAGCACGAGAGCTGATAGGCCACATTCACTGCTCACACACACATCCTGTTCAGATCACAGCTCACACAGTTTCAGCTCTCAGGAAGTGAAACTCAGACACTCGCTGCCACTGAGAGGTGAGATGGCGCAGAGAGGAGTTCAGCTGGACCGGGAAACCTTCTCTTGTGCGATCTGTCTGGATCTACTGAAGGATCCGGTCACTATTCCCTGTGGACACAGCTACTGCATGGACTGTATCAAACACCACTGGGATGGAGAGCTAATCCACAGCTGCCCTCAGTGCAGGCAGAGCTTCAGACCGAGGCCTGTCCTGCTGAAAAGCACCATGTTAGCAGCTTTAGTGGAGGAGCTGAAGAAGACTGGACTCCAAGCTGCTCCTGCTGATCTCTGCTATGCTGGAGCTGGAGACGTGGCCTGTGATGTCTGCACTGGGAGGAAGCTGAGAGCCTGTAAGTCCTGTCTGCAGTGTGTGGCCTCTTACTGTGACCAACACCTCCAGCCTCATTAT
Organism: Chaenocephalus aceratus; assembly: GCA_023974075.1. Taxonomy (NCBI): domain Eukaryota; kingdom Metazoa; phylum Chordata; class Actinopteri; order Perciformes; family Channichthyidae; genus Chaenocephalus; species Chaenocephalus aceratus. The sequence goes on from JAMFTG010002620.1 coordinate 21,991, forward strand.
GACGCAGCTCCATTAAAGAAACACAAGCTGGTGGAGCCCTCCAAGAAGCTCCAGGAGAACATCTGCTCTCGTCACGACGAGGTGAAGAAGCTGTTCTGCCGCACTGATCAGCAGAGTATCTGTTCTCTCTGCTCTGTGGACGAACACAAAGGCCACGACACGGTGTCAGCTGCAGCAGAGAGGACTGAGAGGCAGAGAGAGCTGGAGGGGAGTCGACTCAACATCCAGCAGAGGATCCAGGACGGAGAGAAGGAGGTGAAGCTGCTTCAGCAGGAGGTGGAGGCCGTCAACGGCTCTGCTGACAAAGCAGTGGAGGACAGTGAGAAGACGTTCACTGAGCTGATCCGTCTCGTGGAGAAGAGAAGCTCTGACGTGAAGCAGCAGCTCAGATCCCAGCAGGAGAGAGAAGTGAGTGGAGTCAGAGAGCTCCAGGAGAAGCTGGAGCAGGAGATCTCTGAGCTGAAGAGGAGAGACGCTGAGCTGAAGCTGCTGTCTCACACAGAGGACCACAACCAGTTCCTGCTCAGCTACCCCCCTCCTCACTGCCAGCCCCCCTCAGTGGAGCTACACACTCCTCCAGCACCAACATCCGTCCTCTGAGCTACTTTGAGGACGTGACGGCGGCCCTGTCAGCAGTCAGAGACAAACTACAGGACGTCCTGAGAGAGGAGTGGACACACGTCTCACCGACTGAAGTGGATGTTTTACTGCCAGCAGCAGAGCCCGCCTCCAGAGCTGGGTTCTTAAGATATTCACAGGAAGTCACTCTGGATCCAAACACAGCAGAGACACAGCTGTTATTATCTGAGGGGAGCAGAAAAGCAACACTCATGAGACAACCAACAGTCTTATTCCAGTCACCCAGACAGATTCACTGATTAGGCCTCAGGTCCTGAGCAGAGAGGTCTGAGTGGACGTTGTTACTGGGAGGTGGAGTGGAGAGGGGGAGGAGTTTTTGTAGCAGTCGCATACAAGAATATCAGCAGAGCAGGGACTGAAAGTATATTTGGACTCAATGACAAATCTTGGTCCTTAGATTGTGACCAAAACAGTTATTCATTTCGTTACAACAGCATCAGCACTCCCGTCTCAGGTCCTCCGTCCTCCAGAGTAGGAGTGTACCTGGATCACAGAGCAGGTGTTCTGTCCTTCTACAGCGTCGTCTCTGAAACCATGACTCTCCTCCACAGAGTGCAGACCACGTTCACTCAGCCGCTACATGCTGGAGTTTGGCTTTGTTGGACACAGCTGAGTTTTGTAAACTGAAATAGCCTGAAGTCACTCGAGGAACTCTTGTACTTCTTAAACTCACCGTGTGTCCTTCAGAGCTGATGGCTCATGTCTTCACTGCACAGAGATCAGCTTCAATCAAACACGATGGGATGCGCTTTAACATCTTCTCACGAGTTGTTCTGTGTCGTGTGAAATGATCATATAATCATTTAAAACATATATTCTTATTCTCTGATTGCCTTTCACTTTGTTCAGTTGTATTTTGTAGTCTTGAGTGTGTTCAACAGAGACGTGTGTTCATGATTTACATTTCAGGAGGGCAAAGGAAGTCAAAGGTGGATTTCACTCGTTTATTGACTTTCTTTATGACTTTATTAAATATAACAAAAGGCTAACTTTGTCCATGAATCATGGATCAGCTTCTCTTCAGGGTTTCCTCCACATCCTGTAGATGTCGGAGTTCCTTTAGGCGGCGCTCCTTCCCGTGTCTGTTGAGCCGACAGCTCGAGTGCCACATTTACATGACTGTACATTTTTTTACTGTTTGGGGTTTTCTTGTTAATAAAAGAACTGAGAGGACAAAAGTGAAAATCTCTGTGTTTTGCTTTTTTTATTATTATAAATAAATACATCAATTATTTTTCTCAAACAAGATATTTTCATGTTTTCATACAGGGTTGCCAACTCTCACGCATCTGGCATGTGACACACGCTTTCACTCTCAATCTCACGCTCTCACGCTGCCCAAACTATTCTCACGCCAAAACAAGAATACCGAAGACTAGAAACGGTTTTTGAAAACTTTTGTCACGTAGTGATCGTCTTCTCAATAGAACATATTTGATAATGTCTTCTGACAATCAGAATCACGATAACGACGTGGTGTTGTTGCAGGAAGTCCCGACGGAGAATACTTTTGCTGTAGTACATCTCTATATACATCGATACAACATTACGTGTCGATAGAAATCAACACGTAATGAAATACGACCCCCACGGTTTTGATGATTGATGTGTGGGCTGTCTTTCATGTTGACACACAGAACAATGGGGGCTATCCACCCTTATCCACAATGTAAAGTAATTCACAGCCTCTTCCCTCTTCTCTCAGTGAGGAGCAGCAGGTTCAGCTTTCAGAACACAGTAACAAAAAACTAAAATGGCATTCATTTTTTAAATATGTAGTAATAGATGTATTTATTTCTCTTCTCAAGAGAGAACCAGAATGTGTATTTTATGTTAGTATTTCAAAAAATCTCCTGGGGGAGAATCCCCCCAGACCCCCTGCAGGGGTTGGGTTTTCAGCGTCAGCTCTTTCACTTGTGGAGAGGAAATTGCAGGATTGGCTCCAGGTCGCCCTTTTTATTTACTACAAGACAAATGTGCCTTTTTATTTCATACAGTTCAATTTGGATTGAGGAAATAATCTAAACCTCACGCGTGGCGTTTCACTGTCAAGGGGAGCGTGTATGTGATTACATTGCAAATACTGACTTCACCCCACCACTGTATGGTTAGCCCAGAGCCATATAATAGAATTCTATTATATGGCTCTGGGTTAGCCCTACCAGAGATTACCCCAACACAAATACTCCGTGGCCGCCACTGCCGTATTGCGCATGCGCAGATCTAATATCCAGTAGAAATGATACAAAGTAAAAGTTTGCTGCTTATTGTTCAACTAGGCCAAAAAAGAATCAAAGAGTATATGAGAGTGAGAGTGTGTTAATTAATATATTTGGCAGTTTGGAGTAAGTCTGTAGATTTGTTTGTGTGTGTGTGTTTCATATAGGCCTCTCACGATAAGTAATTTTGTTGGATACATTTTCCCGGAAATTATTGCAATAAACGATAATATTGTCGGCACCGTTGTATGACCATTTTAGACCACTGACATAATGATAATATATAATAATAATTCATGTAATCCTTTCAAACTGCTAGTCACGTCCTCATGTAAATGGAAATGTATCGAGTTCATTTTTATTTATCGTACGATAAGTCAACTAATTGCTTATCGCGACAGGCCTATGCACACAATAAAACAGTGTGGTGTTTGACTTTCATTAGTGAATGAACTGTGTGCCCTTTATAGTCTGTGTCCAATATTGTGTATTTGTATAGATTGTATATATCCTATATATATGCTAAGGTCCCGCTACTGACACGATAGCAGTCATTTCGTGCTCATGTGTAATCAAACCCATGATACCAAAATCTCACTCCAGCCAGGTACCCAAAGTTGGCAACCTGTTTTATATATAAATTATTTATTTGTAGGATTAAGAAAAATCAGATTAATTCAGATGTTATGTTATTTGTAGCTGACGTAGCTCTCTCGGTAAACCCTGCTCGTGTCTCGTCAGGTTGGTGTAGATTTCTCTTCACGTGTTTGGGCGCATTGCTGTTAATATATTTCATCGTGGAGCTGCAGCTCGTGACTCCCAAAGCCCTAAAGAGTACTAACGACGCAAGTGAGGGACGCGAGGATTGAATGTACAGAAGTGAGATGCAGCCATGGATGTATAATAACAACCGGATGCCTGATTCACTTGAGGGGCGTGGGGAGGGCTCCTTATTTACTTATCTGAAGTAACAGACTTTTGAAACAGGGCTGAAACAGAGGGATTATGGGTAATGCTGCGATGATCTGTTTGGTGTTTGGAGCCAAACACTTCAGAGACATGTTCTGTATATATCTGAGAGAGCTGTGATATATTGATAGGAACAGTCAAATAGGGACCTTTAACACTTTTCTGGTTGAAAGACGGCCGCACTCCCTCACAGCCACAGACACCACTTTACGGTGTTCCTGACAGCAGAAGAAGAAACCAACACCGCTATGTGTGGTTCTTTAAATGCACTAAAATTGATCTCCTGGTTACGCTGCCCCCTGGTGGAGAGCCTTAGACCACTGAGCACCTCAGACTTATATGTACTGCAGTAAATGTACAAGCTGCTCTAAAGAAAGCCATCAGAAAAAACCTCGCTGTGAATCATCAACAATTACATATTGCTCCTCAGCAGGCTGAACAACTCGATATGTTGTTTCTTATTGTAGTCGATATTTAAACACCGGAAGGAATGTGAAACCTGACGTAGTGTACATTTCTCTTACAGCAGGGGTGGGGAACCTTTTTCCTCTCAAGGGCCATTCAATTTTTCACATCCTCCGAGGGCCGTACAAATTATTGACCTCTGCTTAAAAATCACAGCCCATTCATTTGGACTTTCTTTCATGCTGTGCAAAGAAAAAGCAACCTCTCAATCCAGATATCTCACCATGACTCGCGCATGCATTCACGTGCACGGTTGTGGCATGGACCACAAACAGAAATATATGGACACAAGATGTGTGCAAATATGCATTTAGTTTCCTATCCATGTGAA
>JAMFTG010002621.1:0-22433 GCA_023974075.1 Chaenocephalus aceratus
GCTCGCGGATCCAGTAATGAGTGACCCGACAGTAAAACTAAACATATCTATAACTCGTTTAGGTAGTTTGAGAGGTAATTAAAATAGCTACGTGTGATATTCTAACCTGAAGTGTGTGTTTTGTTCCGCTCACCGCTGCATGTGGTTATGCAGAGCTGCGTGAGTCTCGACTCGTCAGCAGCAGCTGATCTCTCTCTCTCCCGTCAGATTAGACTTCACTCGCGTTTATGTCCATATCGATCAGATCCAGCTAGTTCTAGCTAATGATATGACTACCTGCTTATTAAAAGACAACTACACAATAAGTGTTGCTATGCAACTGGATGAGGCCACAAAGTATAGCGCAGCATTATGCATTTGTTTACATGCCCACCGGAACCCCGAGGCATTACCAACAGATCAACCCATACAGGACATCTCTTTCTCCACATTAAGTGTTAGACATTAGAGTTGACTATTCTTGTCTGTCACATACTCTTCTTGTCTGTCACATAAGTGGCGCAACTGAAGCGGTATTGCTCTAAAGGGAAATTATTTTTGACCGAAGATATTTAGATTTGCCGGCTAACGGGAACTCTGACGTGTGCTTCGCGGATGCGCTCGGCTCCTCTCGACTGCTGCTCGGGTCTGCTCGGTCAGCTTCCCGATGAGGAGGCATTCGTTCGACCAATTTACAGTAGTTAACATTACACACATTTTTAACAGGGGCCATAATAGTGTAAATAATGTTTGTTTTGGCAGTTATAACTGAATGTAATGTTTTCTACTTTTTTCCATCTGGGAAGGCATTTGCCTTCATCAGATGGAAAGTGTTTTGACCAACAACTTAAGTATTTCTTATAGCTATGCAGGGCATGCAAGCGAGCAAACACAAACAAGAACAAACAAGTGAAATGAAGAATAAAATTGAAATTGTACAATATAATATTGTGGTGGTTCATCTTATAATTCAGTCTAGACAGCATCCAAGACCTGCAAAAATCAAAAAGTTCACAGGGCCATCTCCCAAAATGCTTAATGTCATGCACTTGGACTGTAGACCACTTGGAGTAAAATCCATGTGCAAATTCCTTCTCACTGTTCTCAGGTCAAATATGTATATTTGATTAAAAATGCGATTCATTTCGATTAATTAATTACAAAGCCTCTAATTAATTAGATTATTTTTTTAATCGAGTCCGGCTCTAGTTAATATACTTTAAGGCACACTATAACAGCAGCACATCCACATTATTCGTTTTGTAATGTACTCACAAATCTTATGTTCCCATTAACCATTTGGCTTTATACTAAAATACATTGGACAATTGCATTTCTTAGTCACTTTCTCTTTCCTCTTTGGTATTCACATTTTATTTCCAACCATGAATCTATGTATTTGTCCTGAAACTAGAGGGTCACGTTTGATATGCTCCATTATCTCTCCAACACTGTTTAGGCCCATCATTTCCAGTGGCTGGATATCGCTACAAGGCTCATTTGAATTAAAATCTTATCTTCCCAAAATGAAAGTTGTTATTGTTTTGCGTTTGATGCAGAGCTTTGTTCTTACCGCTGTGCCCTCCACAATGTCCCTCCAGACGGGTTTGTCCCCGCTGCCCTCGCTGAAGTCCAGCAGGTTGTCCACCACTACCTGGCCAATCAGGTCGTGTCTGGAGAAGCGGTCGAAGTCGTACACAGAGAAATGCAACTTCCTGGAATGTAGCTCACTCAGCGGAACGCCAAACTGAAAGGTCTCATTGAACACCGGGTTCAAGGTCTTTCTGTGGACCTGCGAGACAGACAAGGACAGAGAGAGAATTGAAACTCTGTACATCAAAACTACAAATAACAATCATTATTTAGAACCTATAGTGTACCAATGGGTAGGTAAAATGGAATGAGTACAAGGAATGATAGGGCAACATGTTTTTTTAACCCTTAGATGCACGAGTGCCTGGACCCTACACTCTTCCACAAGTGGGTCGAAAAGGAACCGTATTAGAATATGTATTTTTATGCCATTTTGTTTAAGAAAAATCACTTATTTTGGTTCACACTAGAAATATTTTATATTTAATTTTTCACTATTTATAATTTTAGACATCTTTTTTACATTTTGAAAAAAAACGTTTTCCCATAGGATTCCATAGAAAATGCATGCGGGTCATTTTTGACCCACTTATTTCTTAAAATCAAAATAAAAAATTTGAATGGCATGATATACAAAACATGTTTTTTGAGGAATAGCTGGAATATGAAATGATAAAAAAAAAATGTAATTACAAAGATACTTCAAGAAAACCAGCTCACCGGGTCAAAAAAGACCCACTTATGGATCTAACGGGTAACAACACTACAATTACAGCAGAAAGGCGGTTAACATGGGACTTGCACTGTAATAAGGGTTGCTCTTACTCAAAATGTCAATGCTTTTTTTAGTGCTACCAGGAATAGCCATTACAGTACCTCTGCTTGAATTAGTCATGTATAAAAAACACTTGAATAAAAAAATACATTGGTTAAATGTATAATTATTCAATTTCAGTATTCTTGCACTAAATACTGTCCAATTAAAGGTGGGGTAGGTAAGTTTGACAAACCGTCACGAGATCGCTAGAATTTGAAAATACACAACCGGAGAAAATCTGCCACTTCCTTACAGAGCTCCTCCTCCAACACACACGAACGCGCACATGACCAATGAGGGCACGAGATAAGTTTGTGCCCCGATGGAAGGCTGACAGGCAGGTAGGCCAACCAATCGATTGGTTGTACTTTTTACAGTATTACGGCTTCTACAGATGACATTTTTTTATGGATTTTTGTCAAAGCACTTAAGATATTCATTGCTATCGGGATGATAAGAGCATTCCATGGAATATAACAAAAAGTGTATCTCGAGCCGGTTTCTGAAACTTACCTACCCCACCTTTAAAGGTTTGTGAGTCAAAGCGTATATAAAAATATCAACACCATTTCCCAGATTTCCTAATTTCCTTGTTACATCAGACCTCCTGTTTTCTTTGATTAAATGGACATACTTGTATAAGTACACAGTATCTTATTTCCTGGTTGGTAAAGTACACTTTCACATTGTGACTTGATGTCTAGCACTTAGCAAAGTTCGCCTTCTGACTTTTATCTGTGACTCGAATAAGTATCAATGCAAAACTCTTATATTTAGAAAAATTATCTTATCTTATCTTAGGGGCTCAGAACTTATGGTAAATACATTTTCTCTGAAAGCAGTAATGGACAAAATCCTCATACATGTATTCGTTTAATAACATATTTGGCACTGCACTCCCATTGGTGTTTTATTGTACTGAATATTTTCCTTAGAAAACATAAAAGGCATCCATTTCTATGAATCGAAGGGGTTCTTATCCTCACATAGGAGAGTTGTTGTGAATGTAAAAGCTTTGATTAACAGTCTGTAGGATGAATCATAGTGTGCTGAAAGCAGCAAAACAGACATTATGGCACGCAAATGTCATTTTAAATTAATCTGCCACATTTCAGGGCACAGAATATTCCAGAGGGGTTTGGTTTGCCATAATAAAATGACCTCCAGCAACACAATTAACCTCTACCACACTGCCTGACCTCGTTGCTCAGCTAGTGGGATGAAAGTTAATCTGTTACTTTTGTGTGGGATGGAGAATCAAATCAAACTGATTCAATACTGAAATGATATAAAAGACCTAAAACCAAATTTAAAACTCAACATTCTGTTTCCCAACACATACAACATAGCCAGATGTCTTCCTCTTGGATGTGTTCAAAGATTTTATATTGGCAACTGTATTCATTCCAAGTTCACCTCTATTTTGAAGTTTTAATGTGTTCCTTCTCTTTTCTATCCGTCACATCAATATCAAGTAAAAATAAACAGATGGTTTAAACCGGAGGACTAAGTCGGATGGAAAGCGAGCTGCTGTAATTTCCTGCTCGTCATATTTAAAAACACATTGCAGAAACATTCAAATTTGTCTTCAATCATTTAATCAACGGTTTTTCTTTACTATTTGCTGATTTAGTGGTGGTCTGTCACTCCGGCTTATTAGCACTTGATGATTACTTGTTAGCTTTGGAATAAAACACGCAGCTGATGGAGAAGCAGTGCCTTTAGAAACCAGAAACACAAAGCTTTAACAGCTACAGAAAAGAGGTCCATTTCTCTTTTCAAATTAGCTGGAGGGATAAAAGCAGGGAAAATATGAGGGGTCTGAAAATTCCACATGATTGAAATGAAACAATAATCTACACTCTAAACAAAAGCAGGGCGTTGTTATGCAAATTACAGAAGCATTCACTCCTTTCAACGACTGAATGGGCTTTTGTAACATCCAGGAGACAGTCGCACAAAGGGGGAAACCAAAAGGGAGACATTTCAAACGGGTACAGCTTCATTGTGACTGAAAGCTTACTTTTCACTCTTTCCTGGATCTACTGTCAATTGTGAAGGTTTTTTAATTTTTATCTTCAGAACGTTTCCCTGTTCAACAGCACTGGTATAATATTTATGGATATAAAATCGAGAACTAAAAGCTAGTGACTTTTGATCTTCTCCACAGAGAATAGAGAAGATGATATTTAAGGGCAACGGGTACATACCCTGGTACAGAACATCCCGAAATGTACTCGATATTGACTCTAGGGAGCCCAATACCAGAATAACACAGGGGTTGAGTAGCAGTGCCTTGTAATAGTCTGAGGCACATTATCTTGAATACATTTAGCTCCAGATTAGATTACATTAGTGAAGCTGTAATGATTTCCCATGAGGAGGCTAGGTAATCAGAGCAGCAGGAAACAGGCGGAGAGAAAACAGCCAGTCAGACGTGATGATGTTTAAATGTTGAGGAGGTTTTCTCTTTGTTTGTTTACACTAAGCAAAGGAGTGAGTGTGGTGGAAGTGGGATTCACCTTGGTCTGGTATTTCTTCTTCCGGTCTGGCAGTAGGTAGATCTTTACATATGGGTCAGAGAAGCCGTTGGCATCCTTTGCTGGCAGGTCCAGAGCTTTCAGGATCTTCACCACCAACTGCTCCGTACTGAGACAAACACAGAAAACTCCATTAAACTTTCACATTCACACAAAAGAAAAAAGGCAGGGGTCGCTCACATTTACACAAATAATCTATGAGAGCCAGACAGGATCAACCCACACACACACATAACTGTGGGAGGTTTTCGTGTCTCTGAAGTTAGGAAAAAACAAAATAGTATGCAAGTGAGTTTGTGTCATTCCTGCAGCTGTATTATGTTGCAGCGATTAAAGTAAGCGAAGATGTACAACGAGTGACAGAGTCTGCTTGCCAAGGCGAAGCTCATTAAAAAACCTTAACACAGTTCCCTTTATTCTACCCTCACTATGGTCCATGCTAGTGCCTTCCACTATCAAAGTATTATTGGTCTGCATTACCATTATTTTTGCTTTATTGTTCTCTATCAGGTTGCATAATGGCTGAAAACATAGTCAATGTTTCTTTCACTATGTTTTAACATGAGGTTCTCTTCTATTTTACTTATGTTCTTTGTAATTTTTGTCATCATATTTCTTGCATGGGTGTTCCTTTCTCACTTTTATTTATGTATAGCACACTGGATTTCCCCTGTGGACAAAATGTGCCGTGGAAATAAACTTGCTAGACTTTAAATCAGTACTGCAGTGGTTGTATAAAGAAGCCGTAAGAAAATACTGCTACACATTTTTATACATGTTTTATATTTGTCAAATACAAATTAAAATGTAACAAAAATAATCTGTAACATTAGGATACAAGTAGAAGTGGCTCTGTTTATTAAATGATATATTATATTTTAAATTGATTTCATGAACATACTGTCAAAATTATATTAATTATTTGTTTTTATCCTTAATTATTTGAAAAATCATCAGTTAATCCAGCTGCAAACAATAGTCAACCCTTAAAATTAGTTAGTTAAATAATACTGATATTAATGTATTAAAGAACAGGAATTAGCAGATTGTTTTGCATTTCGCCTAATGTACGACTCAAACAATTAATCACTTATCAAGATGTGCTGCATTATTGTTTGCCAACTAAATAGTCAAATAATCAATTCATTGCGTCAGCTCTCCAGTAATGATGTCGTCTTTGTAGATGCTAATAACGTGATCTTTTCTGATTGAGGGCGAAAATGACATGAAAGTTAACACATTTAGACAATCAGCAGAATTGCGCCAACAATTGCATAATTGGTTCTCTGATCAACACTAATCAGATACTCTCAGAACAACTCTCACACACGTTTCACTATTTCTTTGTCACAAACATGAATAAACGCACAGTCGTAAGCGCACACAATACACATGTGTTTACATTCGATTGCTCCGTCCAGAGTCACGGCTGCGTCTCATGCACCGTTTATTATGTATTTAATTACCAGATGAAGATGAGCACAGCTCGGAGGCCTTTGATCAGCCCTCGTTAGGCTGCGTCTGCCCTTGTTAACCAGTGTGTCAGCACTTCATTAGCTGCTTAAGGTGAGCAGCGTGAACTTTGAGGCTGAGGAATGATCCGCAGGCCAAACACCAGCAGTGACCCCAGCCGTTATAACGTCTTATGTCCGTGTGTACCAATCACAAGTAAGACATGCTTGTTGACGATACAACCGTGGCCCATCTGGACACGTGTTTAACTCTGAATCACATCCAATTAAGGCAATCGGATAAATATGCCCACTGTGCCATCACATCAAATCAGGGAGATGATGTTAGTGGAGGAAATTACATTTACAGCTCAGCCAGATAAATATTTTAACGAGGAAAAACGTGTACTATTCCCCTCTAACAATGTTTATTCCAGTATTATTTTTGGATCCGTGTTGGTGGCAGACACGCCGTGATTAGCCAGTGCGGTTCACAGCGATGCTCAAATGAACAACAATTGGAAACGACAGGAACACACCTCATCATTTCCCCTGCATTGGTTGTTTGCTACAGAAACGCGGTCACGAATTCAAATGTCTTTTTACAGAACGAGACGTGAGCTCGGAACCCACATTAAGGTTTTTACACAAGCATGAAGCGCGCTGTAGAGAATATACCTATTACTGCTCGAGCACGGAGGTAAATTCACGACCTTATTCCTGGCAGACAATGCACGAAGGCGAGCTGTTATTCCCACAGTGGAAATGTGTCAGCTTTTAATGGGATTGTCAATAGAAATGCCTTTCCCAGAGGATCCGAGAGAGATTGACATTGTTATTCTGACTATTACACTCCAAACAGCTGGGTCTCACACATTAACAAGACCGTATCACAGTTCCAGTGTGTGTGTGTACAGACATGCCCACACACTGAATCTCTAACCTTTCTTCTGCTTCCCTAACTATAACAACGGGCCTACTATGTAATGACAAGCAACTAAAGCCAGACACACATTATCTTGTGACTACATAAATGGGGAAAAAGGGACACATGAATATTTGTCATCACTAACCTCACTGTCCATCCAATTTCCTTGCCAATTCTCTACATCTGTAACTCAAGTTAAAACACAGTCTGCTGTTATTATTTGTTGACACAGGGGCTGCCGTTTAAAGTGGCTTGCCATATATAATTCATGACTGGAACGGCGTCTCGCTCCTTTTCTTTTCTGACCATCAGCATTTTCGCTTGTTGTAATGTTTCTACATGTCAGGGCAGGCAGAAATGGGGGAACTGCCAGCTGGGCTGCAGACGGAGCGAGCGAGCGAGATACACAGCCACCTAGGACTGCAGTACAGCCTCACATTCGTACACACTCCCATTACCCAGTCCTCACAGCATGGCATCCACCAATTACATACTCAGACCCAAATGCTGCAGTATAGAAGGTTCAAGGAAGAATGCTCAAAGGAGCTAAATAATAGAACCAAAGTGTGTGCCGCACAGCACATAAAGACACCGAGGCTGCTTTGTCACTTACATTTAATAGTACCATTTTAAAATGTGTTGTATATTATTATTTTAGTATGATTATTGTAAACAAGGGTTTGGCATATTTAAAGCCAATGCAGTAGCATTTCATTGGTTTGGCTTCTTGATAGCTTATCTACCTGTCGGGGTCTTGCTTTTCTGCATGCCTTTGTTCATGGTTAAATGCACTTATTGTAAGTCACTTTGGATAAAAACATCTGCTAAATGAAAGGCAATATAATGTGAAAACAAAGGAGACCACGGAATGAATCTAGAGGCGCTTACTTCCAAAAAAACCTAATTTGCTCAAACTTGAGTCGGAGGCTTTGTTTACGTGTCTACTGAAGAGAACAAACAGTTAAATATATTTTCCAAAGAAGCACCCTCTCTCTGTTCTGTGCCATGAAGGAAAGTCGGCCAACCAGTGTCCATTTGCACCCTTCTTAGTGTTTGAAGAACTGAACACCCACTGCTATGATCAAAGTGGGGCAAAAACAGATGCAGCTACATTGACAGGAGACGGGCAAAACCGGCGCTGTGGCACTCAGGACAGTGCTGGATTCATCAAACAATATTCAGTTCGTATTTTTAAGGATTACATTTCCCAGACTGTGCCTGGCTATCACAAGCATACAAAGAATGCAGAATCGATATTGTTATTTCTTTATTTATCTATTGAGTTAGCGCCATGCATAGGAATGTTGTTCAGTAATTGTACCTCTTTGGTCCAGACCTAAACTAAAGATTGCCATGGAATCTTTGAATAAAGTTGTACCTTGTTAGGTGATAAAAAGACATGGAAAATAATTGTGTTTTGCAATGCTTCGATCAAAGCAGGAGGTGTTCCCATTTTCCAGACAGCAAGTCGATTGGGCTCCCCACGGACACGGGTGCAGCATCTTCAGGCTAACCTGGTTGTGATGTAACCTCGATGTTTAGGTTTGCATATAATTGTCCATGTTAAAAGCCTACATGTTTCACATAAGAGGACATTGAAAAATCATTTAGCCTGTTTTGATGTAAGCTCTGTGACTTACTTGAAGGCGTAACGCAGGAGGAAGCTGATTTTGCCGCAGTTGTCGCCCGGTTTGCCGTCCCCGAGGTCGCCCTTGGGCCTGTAGAGCTCCGGTTTGATCTGCCCAATGCTGGTTACCTGCTCCTTCTCCTCGCCATGGAAATCAGGGCTGGAGAGTTGGTGAGTCATGGGCTTAGGCCTAAACAGACACATAAGAGGATGAATATTAAGTGAAGAGCCCAGCGCGCACACACACTAAAACGATGCTTTCAAATAGTATGATTCAGTAACTGGATGGGAGATGCAGTGGCATTTGAACCAACTAAAGTGAGTACAACAACTATTCGCATAGGCACACCTTTTTTACACATTTGTAGAAGTGTTATAAATCAAGTCTAGTTGGGTGATGAAGGTTCTCCTGGAGAACAAACCAGAGAACATGCATCAGTTAGAAATGGGGAATGTTCTATCAGAGTCCTTTCTGTTTTTGTAGAAATGATACCTGTAACTGTGCTCAGTAAATAACTGTTAATATCACCATCAGTTTTTAGAAAAAGACAGATGTTGTTCAAGATGAAACTGTATGTTAGAAAAAAGCCTTCATTAGAAGGATGCAATATAGTCTTTTTCAATATGCTCACAAATCAGCTTTTAAGCAGCTACTGTTTTCCTTTTCTTGAATCATTTTTTTTTTTTTTTTTTTTTTTAATTGATTTTAGGAGTTTCCTTTGAGCAACAACTACCGTTACAAATGCACAATATGCACACACTCTTTTAAGGTGCAATGTGTGAGGGATAGACGGAGTGTTTAGTTTACAATAGGCTTATATTAACAGAATGTGAAGAACTAACAGTTTTAACACAATTGCAAGAATGTGTAAGGTGTTGCAGAGATAACAAAATGAGTATGCTTATCAGCTAGCCCTGGACGTCCCGTCTTAGAATACCACTTGTACCTAAGGAGGCAATAGTGAGTCACGGTAAAGCCTAGTCTGTCCTCAGTCAAGAGAGAAAATAACGATTAGAGCTGCTGAGTCCATCAGGTTGAAGGTAAAGCCCCCGGTTAAATTACGCAAAGACGGCTCGTACTCTTGGCAAATGACCTTTATCACAATCCTAACGACCTGCTCTTGGCAAGAAACCACAAATTATGGTCAAGATAATAAGTGATATCAAAAGAAGCGACACAAGGGTAAACATTAGCATGGCTCTCCACCGCTGGGCAGCAAGTGAAGAGATGAGGTGCGTTTCATTTAGACTGGTAAGTAACATCCAATGTTGGCTCATAGATAAATATATCTTTTGTGCAACTAATGACAAACCAAACCGTACCAGAATAAACATTACTAAAGACATGTTGGTTTTGTATGGTCTCTCTATGGCTACAACTGACCTGGGCAAACTATGCTATACATTATATGCCTGACAAACGTTGAGATTGTACAATAACACATTGCACCTTTTAACCCAAACACTCAGTACTGACCGGGAGGTGACCTGCTGCTGGGAATGGGCGTTCGGCAGGTCTTTATGGGGCTGGGCTCCAACCTCTGAGTTAGGGACGTCTGGAGACGTCTGACTCAGCTTCAGAGTCCCTGCAGAGTGAGAAATGGACAAACATGACTCGATGACTCACTCGTCTCTTTTATTAGTGCCTTAGTCATTACAGTGGCTCATCGATAGCATTGATTGTCTTACATTGATTTAACTGAGAGTTTTTTAACAGCAGACAGAAGAGAAAGAATTAACAGACGTTAACAACAGCAGAACATAATCCAGCATTAAAAGGCATAATAAACAGATATGAAAGAAGGCACATCTAAGTACCATTTTGGCATCCAGAAAGCATTTGACGATTACGGATTACTGATCCTGATGAACCAGTCGGTGAAAATTGCCCCGCCATTATACCGTTTTTGGGAAGGATCTCCTAAAGCTACGTAATCAGTATCTTTATGTGTCATCGTGTTAAGGCTGCAACTAATGCTTATTTGAATTTCAAACGTGTGTCTACAAAACATCAGGAGAAAGTGAGCAACACCAGTCAATGCAGATTAAATAATGAATTTGATTATAAATATGTAATCAAATAATTATCTGTCAATCAAATAAATGATTAACCGACTACTTGCTGCAGCTCAACAGAAGAACACATCAACATTCTATGTGTGATGTGAAAGGGTTGCCGGTAGTAAAGGAAAAACACATCATTATTAGCCAAGTCGGAAGCTCCAGCGAGTTCCACTGCACACATGAGCTTTGAGTTCAGCGGTTTCTTTCACCGAGCTCTGATAAAACTAGCTAGGACAGAAAGTTGAACAGACAGCAGCTAAAGAGGGATTCTTTCTCAGCGGTGGAATAGAACAAAACAGAGTTAAAGGAAAGTGAATAAATGAATTGACCAGCATCGTGAATCAAATGGCATGTTAGCAATGGAACATCCTTAAAGCTGATTAGATCGCTCTGCACATTTCTTTGTTTAATAAACAAAAAAAACCTTTAATGAAAATGTGTTTCATATAAGTGAAACTTCTCACAGTCTACCTCTTTCTTCATGAGTTTCTTTTATAACCAAGTGTTTGTAATAACAGACTAGGCAAGTAACATGAAAAAGTATTATTCCTTAACTGTAGCACGACTATGAGAACAGCCATTTATTTACACAAAAATGGCCATTCATCACTCAGTTAAATAAGTGTTACTGTATGCAGGTAAATGTATTACATTCAGTAACCTGAGAGTATATTCAAATAAAGTTATTGAGCGTAGAATTCCATTACTCATTCTGACTGGGATTAAGAGTCTCTCCCTCTCACCTGCATTGTTGGGGTAGGAATCCATGTCCAGATAGGACGGCTCCTGGGTCTCCTGTGGCCCCCCCACCACACCACCGACCTCCCCCCTCTCCACTCCCACCAGGTCAGAGAAATGGGGGTGGTGCTGACCCTGCTGGCCCAGGGAGGGGTAGAGTGAGGAGGAGGAGTGACCCTCCTTCCTCTGCAGCAGGGGGGGTAAGAGTGAGGAGCCCCCGGGGCCTCCAAGGCTCCCGACACCTGCACTTCCGGGCAGCAGCCCCGACGTCAGGCTCAGGCCTCCGCCCTCCTTGTCCCTCCATGGCAGCCAGCAGAGCTTCCAGGAGACGAAGAGCGAGACGGAGAGGAGGACGATGCCACAGAATGTCACGATGACCGACAGGAGGCTGACAGAGATCTCTACAGAGGACCAGAGGAAGATATAAGGGGACATTAGAGGAACAAAGGGAGATACAGAAGGAAGCCATAACTTCATTATTAAAGTGTGTATTTACACAAAAAGAAAAAAGAACATTTCAAAAAAGTGTGGGGGAAATGCAGTCGACTGTAGACTGCAGGCTACTTCGCAGTGCTGTAAGTCATAGCATTGCTAATCCAGTGTTTGTCTTTTTACGAATAAACAAATCATTACACAGCATCTGCAATCGGTTCGGCCCCTGACTGCAGCCAAACTTACAATGAACTAAAAGTAAGATTGTACTGCGGAACAGATTTTCTAATCAATGTTAGCTACCTTTGCCAGTCAGCCCAGCTGATTGGACAGGGATTGGCTGTGGAGAAGGAATGTTCACGAAGGAACTGAATCAAAGAGTCAACTCTTATTACATGCATATTTATAAATAGTATTTTTTTGGTTTTAACAGAACCAATAATTGAACTAATCTACACTGGTAAAGGTGGCGTAGGGGATGGGTATCGTTAAGGTTTTAACTGTACTACTACTTTTATCGATCCGGTCTTTTAACGGTACTTTTATCGGTTCTTTTGGAGAAAAAAAAACAAGGAAAACTAACTAAACAAATTGTGAACAAAGCATTGCTTTTTATTTAAATTAAATACATAATATTATTTCACATCAAAAGAAACAACGTTTTAACACATTGTATTAATTAAATAATCTGATGACAGAACTGTAAACAGAATAGCTGAAACTTTAACAAAATAAATAACTCAGTTACCTCTAATCATTAACCCATGTTTGTATAATGTAGTTAACTCCGTGTGTTGCTGCTAGCATACATAACACCTGACGTGGAAGCATTACTCGTGGATGGGGCTACAGAGCTGCTAGAAAGACAGTCCAACCCGGTGCATTCCTCCGTTTGAATGTGGAGCGCTTTTGCAAGATGTTTAGACAAATTGCTCGTGTTACCGCCCTTACATGCGAAACCCTTAGTGCACTTTAGGCAACGAGTATCGAGACGGGTAAAGTTTAACCACACTTCGGAGCGCGTTCTCTCCGCCATCTCCTCTAAAAATAATCATAGAAGCATTTTGCAGTCTTTTTGCATTAGAAACGGAGTTGGCGACACTAAAACTGCAATATAATGTTTGTGTAGCAATAATACACATGACATATGTTTTACATGTCTCCAGTACCGATAAAAAGACCGCTAACGTCGGAGCTTAACGGTACCACGGTCTTTAATAATACCGTGGCTCGGTACCCATGCCTACGGGTGGTGTTCAAATACAGGAAATGTTTTTTTGAGTTATAATCTTTTTCTTTTTCCAAGTATGTGTCCCAATTTTAAAAAGATAATTGGGAGCCAGTGGTGCTAAATGAAAAGCAAGGGGGTCACTAAAGTAACATCCTGAGAGGGGCATGAATGTCAACCCATTTAATAGTTGTCGAGGCATTTAAACCACAAATGTGAACCTAATGGTCCTGCTGAGGGAAAATCAGGGGATCAATTAAGTCCGTAGGATTCATGGAATAGATTTAATATATGTCTGTAAAAACTTTCATCACAATCAATCCAACAGTTATAGAAATGTTTCACTCTGGACCAAACTGGTGGACTTGCAGACAATCATACATTGCCATCCATATACACAGTAAGCCACTGCATGATCAACAACCCATACGACGCCTTCACACATCATCAGCATCCTCAGCATCATGACAAGGTCTCAAAAATCACGAAGCCAGAGAAGGAACCCGCCGCTGTAGGCGTACATTGATGCAAACATCCCCTGAAGCTCATAACCAACGTTTGAATCCAGAGCCTAAAATGGGGGCAAACGTTGGCGGAGTGGATATTCTTAGGGGAGGAGAGGAGAACGGGGGCAAACAATTACAAAGTAGCAACACCAACAATGATATCTCTCTGCGATGTCATCATGCATTTCCACATGGTGATGAGCTCTTTAATCTGTGACGGCTCAAGGACTGTGTTGGAGGGGTAAATAGGATCGGGGTTGGGGTGTGGGGTGTGGGGGGAGGATAAATATGGGGCAGTAGAAGATGTGTGTGTTGTGAAGGGTGGAGTATGACTCATCCGAATGAAAAAGTGTACGGTATAAAAAGAAAAACCGCAGTTTCAGCACCAGACAGCCGGACAGTTCCAGCACCAGCCTCTGTTAAAGAGAGCAGACATGAAAGTCCACATCATCCCCCAGAGCTCGGGGACTTAGTTCTGCTCATGGTTTTGAAGTTCACAACTGTACATGTCGGAGCCTATTACACGTGCATTCATAAACTCATACATTTGTAAATACCCTATAAATATGGTTTCAATATTTATAAATACATAGACTAAATATACAATGAATATTTATAATTATGCTGAGACATTTGAAGTCTTTTAATAAATAGCATGATTTGGGTCTGATGACTGTCTTGATAAAAAGGACGAATCAGAGCCCACAATGAACTGTACTGTCGGCCCAGAGCCCTTCACATGAATATGTATAGGTTGTAGTCGACCAAGAGACTCATTACGAAACAGTGTGCAGATTTCGCTAACAGTAAGCTTCCCCACCTTGCAGTTTACCTAGAATATTTGCCTCTGGCCATCTTGGGCTCCGTCAAGATCAGGGCCGCCACTAACAACCCTTCCTGTCTGCCGGGAGATGAATCATAGCCTCATGCTGAACAATATCGTCTTACCGCCAGAGGAACATCTTTCCTGAACCACCGACTTTTCTTTAACCCCTTTTACTTCAATGTAATTCAATTCAGAATGTCTTAAATGGCATAATAAAGACAATACGTGTTACATCATACAAAAGAAAATGACATCTGTAACGGGCTGACAAGACTGAGTGGAAACAAGACAGCAGCAGCCCATCCTCCGCCCTGGGGGTACATCTTCTGGAATTTGGTTCGCCTTCTGTCTCCACCAACCCTGCCTCTCTTTCACTCTCGCCTCTTTATAATCCCCTCAGAAAACCCTTATTCCTCGCCGTCCTTTCTTTTCCCATGGCGTCTGCACGCCTCGACTTCATTCCTCTACTCAGCGGCTGTCTCTTTGATCGTCATTCCTACCTCCTCTTCGCCTCTCCTTCCTCGCTCAGCCTTTGGTGAATTATTCATCAATCTGTGTATGTCATTAATCAGCACTTGTTCAAAAGATATGATTGGGACTGCGAAGGGCGAGGGGACATCGATCTGTCGCGGTGGTGAACAAGACGGGTTGGGAAGTGACGAGCAAGGGATTGAGAGAAGGGGTAAAAAGGGGACAAATAAAAGCCGGGCAAGAGAGAATGTGAGGATGGATATAAGGAGACGGGTAAAGGGAGGATGCGGAGGAGAGGAAAAGAGGGCAAAGGAAGGTAGGAGGAGGTAGGAACATATCAAAAGGATAGTAATGATTAAGGGGAATGGGGTGAAAAATGATGGAAACCACAGAATGGCCGACAGGGCAAGTAGAGGCTGGGAGAGAGGGGGAAAACAGATTGTTGCACATGTTGAAACGGACATATAAGCTGACTGGGTTTATTCCCTCCTTTTTGTTTCCTCCGAGGAGGGTGAAGGGAAGGGAGGAGGGCTGATAAAGTCGATGCAACTACCACATGAAAAGGGATGAAACCAAAGAGGCAATGGTAGAGAGAAGAGAGGGAGTCCAGGAAAAGAGCAATAGAGGAAAACAACCTGACAAAGATTTAGAGCAAAACCTAAAAAGGGGAGGGGTTTGAGGATAAGAAAGGTTCAGTTATTGATCTGGAGGGGGGGAAACAAAGAGAGGAGGCAGAGGAGTAGGGTGTGTGTGGTTGGCAGATCAGGGTGCGTTGATAAGACACGGCTGTGATCAAACGTGCGAGGGGACGCCACACGGCGCTCATCCATTTGTCTCTCTTTAGGGCCGTCGCTGTACCTTCACAAGCCTTGATCTTGCCAAAGATCCATCGCTTATCCACAAAGCATAAAAAGAGAGTGAGCGGGCGGATAGGTGGGTGTTTAAGAGGCCTCTGAAGTGCACTGTGAAGAGGGACTGAGATTCCCTGTCAATCAGTGACTGATGCAAGCCCACTGGGAGTCGTACATTGCTCCACATCAAACACATTTCTGCTGCTTACACAAGCCATTCGCTGACAGCTTTCGGTGCCGCAGTCCTCGGAGGGTTCGGAGACTTCCGTCAGCAAACACCGAAAAATCACAGCTGGTAGGCGAGGGGGCCAACGCCTTAAACCATGCTGTGACATTTCTTCACAGAGCCATCCAAATCTCCAGAGGCAACATGCAGCCAATCCAGGCTAATCTACACTGAGCCACAGATATCCATGCTAATCTGCATAACAGCATATTGCACTTCCAAATGCTTCAATTAGAACCCTCACACAATACTCTACACACAGTTCGGTTAAATTGAAACAAAAAAGAAGAAGAAGAGATAAATACATATGTATTGTAATCCAGTTTTAAGAAAACAATCACAGAGTTCTACCGAGACTCTTTTGGGGCTCTTAAAAGAAATGCGATGGACTTGTACTGAAGCCATTTCAATCTAGCAGATAAATAATTCATGGATTGTTGTTTTGAGTGTGCACTACCTCGAACAATCCCTAAACATTGTCTTAACATTTGCCTTATCATACCTTAAAGTTTAACATATGTCATGCTGTACATCAACTATTCAGACAATACTAGAATGTTTCTGCTTAAGACTGTCAAAGAGGATATTTGCATACACTATGTAAATCATACAAGTTTTTATGACAGACAATACCATTATTTAAAGTATCAAGAAGTTTATGTTTTATCAAGATGTAAAAGCCACTTTCAGACCACAATGGGATACTAATAATCTTCAATCGAGCTCATATTAGGAGAGTTCATTTTGAGTTGGTGATAAGTTCCTCAAAGCAATCCACAAAATATTTGCAGTATCAAAGACTCGGCCCCTGTAGGTTTGGATTTAGATTAGTGTTTCCTCCGTCACAATCGCACAGCAGCTGTGGTCTGTTTGGATGAGGGCTGGGCATTTCAAGCAATATTTAAATACTATTCAATAATCACTACACACCTGTGCTGATACAGACCTGTGGTATTAACGTAAGTCACAAACTTTTTGTATAATTACATTTTGTAATTCAAAAGTCATGACCCCTCCCTAATCTAAGCTAAATGTACTTATTTTGAATGGTGGAAAACATTGAGGATCTGGGCAGATGGGCAGAATGTTTTCCACTGAAACTCTTGAATCAACATGAATCAAGCGGCCTATAGCCTCTCTGTTCTGTTAGAAGAAGGAAACTACCAACTTGTACAAGCCAACCTTCAAATGTACAGGGGTGAGCCTTTCAAACAGCAAGAGTACCTTTTGGGCAAAGAACATCTCACTGTGTGGCATGGTTCTAGGTATGGCAATGTTGGTCTCTCTATTAAATGGATATTATATATTGCCTTCATCAGGACAAACTGTAGTCACTTTGGTCGTTCCCCTGACTTTCCATCTAGCAACATCAGCAGGTCAAAATCTAAATGTTTGCAATGATATGGCTTATTATTAAATATATGCAGAGCTCATGACAACCCCATCAGCCCCAGCTGTAGTTTGAATTAACTGCTAGTAAGGAAATGTTAGCATTGAAGCATTGTCATTGTTAGCATCTAGCTCAAAGCTTTGCCTCAGAGTAAATCCTATAAAATCTGGCAGGGGAGAAACGTGTTATTGTTACAAACTGTTGAATCCTCTAAGAGCAAACTTTGTAAAACAAATGTAGGAGAGTCTCCAGGTGTGTGAGTTGAGTTACCTGTGTCCTGTCTGTTGCTACCCTCTCAGCAAGTAGCTGAACTCCTGGCAGCGTTCACTTTGGCTGTAGCCTCTTGGGGAGTTGAAGCACAGTTCTTCCACCAACACCAGCGCCTTCTTACACAGGTCTTCATCCCAGTCCCCCGACATCCTCCAATCCGCATTGCACTCTCACCAGCAGTCAGCCAATGACAGCGCAGCCCTCGCCGCCCTCACCTATCGGACGGCGCGATGGTAAATTGAATGTTGGCCTGTCCACCTTCTGCAATATATGTGAACTGAGTGAGAGGAGGCAGAGGAAGCTGCCGGCAATAAAGAAAGGAACAAGGGGTTCTGCCAGTGGCCTTGGTCTCGGTCACAGAGTGCCCATGTATGACTCAGCGTCACCCACCCCTCTCTCTTTCCCTGGAAGAGAAAAAAGGGAGACAATTGGCAATGTGAGTGTAAGTATAGTGTACAAATCAAGCTTTTAGCAGATTAGTCACCTTTCCTATTAATCAAGAACTCTGATGCGAGAACCATCAGTGTGTGTCTGATGGATCATTGGTTCTGGTGCTACAAAATATTACACATACACTATGAAGAGTGAAAATAGATAACTGGCATCATGAAAGAAGTGTTTTCTCAGGTGCCGCTAAATGCTAAAGGCTAGCAATGTGTTGATATCGTTAAAATCACATTAGGGCCAGGTTCCGTATTTGACCAAAAACACATTTAATTAAGCATTTACCATTTACCAAGCCACAATGCCGCTACCATCAACCACATGTCTCATTGTTGGTAAAAGAATACAAGTAAAAAACAGTAAACATGGCAGTCTAAGGGTATCCTCACTAGAGTGCCATTTATGCAAGGGCACATTGCTTTTGAGTTGTTTTGAGGGAAACACATTTTTTTATTTCTATCCTCCACTGGAAAGGGATGGCAGCAAAAGACTCCCGGGCAAATACAAATCACCATATGGTCTATGTATGGCCAGAAGTACTAGTTAGTTAATGAGCCTTAACCTACCCTTGAGGTGTGAACAAAGTATTTTGAAATTAATAAAAAAGACTGAAAGCTATGTGGAATTGCAGTGTTGCCGATGTTGGTGTTGGCTCTTAGTGGGTTCGGCACGGCAAGCAACCTTTTTTCATTAAATCTAATTTAATTCCATGTTAATATCAGAAGTTTCACCTAATGTATGTTAAAATATACTATCAATAAATTAGCCCATGGAGTTTTAAATTAAAAGGTAGTACTTTCCACATTTACCTCGAGCTGGAAACTTCCAATAGCTCAAATGTTGTATCTTATAGTGTTCTAAATTCAAACAATTTTATTCTCAAAATGGATTAATAACTTTAAATAAAGCCAGATGCTTTCATACTTTCTCAACATGATTCATATTTCATTAAGAGTCTTAATGATCTCCTGGGGATTCTGTGATGATGTTTGTGTCCAAAACTGATCAATGGTCTTCATTGTGACCAGAGTATTTTATATAATGATTAGTTATTTTGTGGAGTCCATAAAACAGAAATATGCTGAAGGAAATGCCAACACCTGCGAGAGAGAAGATAACTAGTTTCCCTTTTATCATTCAACATACTCAATTGGTTGCCTTCCTCAGGCTTAGCTTCACAAATAACTAAGTTAAATCTATTGTAGTAAAGAAACAATTCAATTGAAAGCATTTTATCAACTTAAATAATGTCAGAAAACCATGGTTTGTTTACCTTTATTGAATTTGACTGTTGAAGTTCTGGGCCATGTTGAATTTGCAGGACAGATACACTCACATTTGGCAAAGGAATAAGGAATTATGCCTGCAGTGCATGCATAACCTTTATCTTATTATTTTCGTAACGGTTCTAAGACCAGAAAGAGGGCCCTGCGGACAAATGGCTCTTTTTTATTAACTTCCAATTAGGAACAGAGTGTAGTTCTTAGTCATCTGAATCCAACTGGGTCAGTGCAACACATCAGTTGTAGTGGTCCTGCCAGCACTTCAGCATTGATCTGCACCCGCTGTCGGATTTGCGGAGACTCTTTTGAAGCTCTCCAACATAACCTGAAAAACAATGAAAATCAATCTGTCAAATAAGTGAAGACACACAACAAGAATAAGAACAACAAACACTAACATTTGGAGGATTTTTTAAATCTCCTTAAATATAAGATGGAGGTAAAAAATCTGATTCATTAAGTTTGACTGCCCTGTAGTTGTGCTCCTTGTCTTTTCATCTAAGAAAAACAAGAGTGTTTTAGCATATTGTCTAATGTCTAAAAGCAGGTCAATGCCTAAACTCCAGTTTCTCACAGTTTGTGAGTCTCAAGGGACTCTGACTGTGGAGAACGAATGCAAAGTTGTGTCTAATAATACATAGCCATTGCAGGAACCCTGATATTGAAAATGTCCTGCAAATAATGTTGTACAAGCTGGAGTTTGGTTGGACAATAAATCACTGGCAAAACAATGTTCATGGTGTGCTCACTTTTTAACCAATCTGTTCTGTCCTTGTAAAGCAGTTGCCCTATTTCTCAAGCAAGGTGCCTAGTCGGACAGGGCAAGGACTATTGATCAGTTGATGTATGTTGTTCTGTGAAATGTCAGTGTCAGTCTTTGTACATTGAGTGGCACCTCCCTAGCAAAGCGCTCCTTATATGTCCATCTGTCCCAGACCCATCAATCAATCACTGCATTAGGCAAAGACATACCTCACTCTGAACAAGTCCCTATCCAAAGAATGCTTCCAATCTCTTTCGAGTTTTTCTCGCTCCACTTGAAAACAGAAACACACTTTTCTTTTCTTGTTAGCCCTCTGTTCCTGTCTCTTTTGAGAAGCGGATTGTCACATTAGGGTAAACTGTCAGTTGAGAAGAGACTCAGATAATGCAGTCTATTTATCTGTCCACCACAGCTCAGCCTATAGCAGTTGGAGAAGAATTAGCAAATCAAAACGTAATCCAGACCTTACATCCTACATCAGCCCTCCTCGTGCCCCCCCCCCCCCCCAACCACTTTCCCCATTAAAATAGTAAATCTTTCTGAGTGATTTTAAAACCCAGGATATCTCAATCTGAAGAATGGCTGTCTAGCACAAAACTGGCCGCTTCAAATGCCAATGACAGATTTAGGGGGAGGGAGAGGCAAAGATTTAATAGAGGAGACGGACAGACAGAAATAATGATTGTGCAGCAAGACAGAGGAAGAAGTAGACGGAGAACGAGGGATATACGTCATTAAATTGGAGGCGAGACAGATGAAGAGGGTCGGAAAATAACTGGGGCAGAGAAAGTCCGAAAAAAAACAGGAAGCATGGCGGCAAACAATGGTAATCAACGGGGTAAGGGGGTGCAATTTACAACAAGCTAAATATTTACAAAGGCTCACAGAACAAACATCAATTCAGAAACATGTTGACCAACAATTCGACTCAGATAGCACCATGCCCAGAGATACACATCATTCTTATTTAGTGTACAGACCAATACTAAACCTCCCACAGACACTACATTGACTGCTGTTGTGATGGGGATCAATACTATCAAGGAACAAATACACCACAACGAAGACCAGATGACCAGTGAGGTCACCGTCCAAATGGGAAGAGGAGGCAGGACGGCATGAAGGTCACAGTCTAATCACACTACGGAGAAAGCAGAATGGGAACTGGGGGAGGTAATTGCCCAATCATGGGAGAGGGTTGCCAGTCAGATCAAGAGCTAAATCTTGGGAAAAGAGCAAACTAGAACAGAAAGAAAGACCAGTCAGCCATATAGACTCAATAAATATAGACGAAAATTAATATATGAGTCAGTAAGAAGCTGCAAGTTCAAACCTATAGCATGTGTCCTTCAGTAAGACACTGAGCCCATTGACGGCCCATCCTGTTAATCACTAAGGATAAGAGCATCAGCTAAATGTCTTCTTTTTTTTAATGGCTAAGTCCAGCCGTTACATCCTCGATAGCTTAAAGGCAACGAAGCAGATGAGGCATTTATATTTGTATCCCCTTATAATGAAGGGATCATGAATGTATTTGCACTGGCAGGAGTGAAGTCGCCATCAGGTGACTAGAGAGCTGAGTAAAAGAAGTGAGGATTATCATCCAAGATGTATAAAAAAAGCACACATTCATTATTTCTGGGACATACACAATACATATTATTTAATATCGAATGCACTCACTCATTTTTTTTTATATATATATTGGATTTCTATTTGTTGGCTCCTTGCTAGTCAAACAATAATTGCAGGGGTTTTCTCCTTTGCTCAGTAATTCCACCGAAAAAGCTACAAACAAACACAAATCCTCAAGCAGGGCAAATGTGAATATGATAAAACCCATGGGGCGGGTTTTGAGCACCAAGGATCATGTTAGAGAGTACGACTGAAATCTGAAATCTGCGTGTCTGTCTCTGAGGGATGAATCACACACCTAAGCAGGGTTTGGGTATTACAGTGATAAGGCATTTGAAACGCTGCTGTCTGCTGAGTAAGAAGTAGCAGAC
>JAMFTG010002622.1:0-19648 GCA_023974075.1 Chaenocephalus aceratus
GACATCAGCCATTTCAAAAACTTGAATAATAAAAAGAGTACAGTATAAAAGATTATAATGGGATACAATCAATAGCAAATATGTTGTGTGTGCGATAAAATATATATTCAAAAATGAAACTTTGTACTTCTAAGTGAAATCACATTTGAGTAAAGTCAGTTGATTGTTTCATCTCCCAACACCTGGCTCTCCTAAACTCTGGTCACACGTGGCACGGCAGCCTAAACATCTACATTTCATTTAGTTAACTGCTTTTAGTGACTTTGAGGATGTTAGCCAAACTCATGACCTACAAGCCTTTGGATTAAAGCATGATGTGGGATTCTGCTAGAGCAGATCAATAAAGCTGATATATTGGTGTATCAGTTAACCTCGCTAAGCCTCAACCTGCCATTTGGTTTGAATTAGCGCCACATCTGATTACAATCTTATACCTGTGTGTGTGTGTGTGTGTGTGTGTGTGTGTGTGTGTGTGTGTGTGTGTGTGTGTGTGTGTGTGTGTGTGTGTGTGTGTGTGTGTGTGTGTGTGTGTGTGTGTGTGTGTGTGTGTGTGTGTGTGTGTGTGTGTGTGGACCAAATAGCCAGCTACTTGTGGATCCGGTTCAAAGTCGATAAATTGCCAGATATCTACACCTACATAAAAAGCATTCAGCTAACTGTAAATAGTTCAAGTATGTTCAGGTTTGATAAGCATAATTGTTCCTGGATCCAGACTTAACAACAACAACAACAACAACTATACACTATATGCTGGAGTTTGTGTCTATGTTCATGATAAAATGATGAAGATAAACATATACATGTAGCTGCACATGTGTTCTTCTGGAAACTACTGTCTCTAATCACAAAACAATAATTTACAATTAGAAAATTAAACATTGGTGCTCATTTTACAGAAACATAATATTTCAATCTTTTGTCTATTCATTCAAAACAATAGATATACAGTATAATTTACAGTACATCACTTAATAGAGGTCTCATTGAACTGCTCTCCACTCTGTGAGCAGCAGGTGGCGCTGGTGTCTGTGAAATATCTCTGCTGCAGTTCAGATGACAACATGTGCTTGCAGCAGGAACCAAGCGTGCATAGGTCAATGTGTACATGTGCATATCAGCCAATCAGAGGCATTTGCGTCAAGCTTATGAAGTGTGCAGGATGTTCCCAGCATTATGCATGAGGAGGAATGTGTGTGTGTACGCATGTGCTCTCATTCAAGACTTTATCTTGAAAGTGTTTCGTTTTTGGAAGAGGTATAAAGAAAAAGTCTGCTGTCTTTATGTATTCTGTGTGTGTGTGTGTGCGTGCGTGCGCATGTGCGTGGTAAAGCTTCATGTCTAGGGGTGCCTGTGGTGTGGGGCAATGGAGCATCACATTGTGGTGGTGATGGGCTGGACGACGACTGCTTTGTCTGCTGCTGCTGTGTTTTAGCTGCAGTGACACACACACACACACACACACACACACACACACACACACACACACACACACACACACACACACACACACACACACACACACACACACACACACACACACACACACACACACACACACACACACACACACACACACACACACACGCGTTGAAGAAAACCTCTTTTGACATGTAATAACTCCATAAACCAATCAATATACATTGGATTCTTAGAACCTTTGCAGTTGAATTGTTATACTTAAAATATGAATGACAATACGGATGTGAGTCAGCTGATTTAAATCCTCATCTAACCTCAGAACATGCATTGTTCTTCTCTAAGGAATTGCAGCTTTGAGGATGATTAAAATGAGGCTCTAAGGAAGCCATTTTGTTTCTGAATAATAAACTGATCATCATTCATTTAAAAGTAGCTTTTCTTTTTTGCCATGTTGCTAATTTTGATTAAAATAAAGCAAAACAAAAGAGAAAAACAGGCTTAAAAGATGATAGCAGAGAATGAAATGATGATGATGTGTTGAGCTTCATTTTTTTTTTTTTTTTTTTTTTTTTTTTTAAAATCCCACTGAATTAACTTGTGGGAAACAAATAGTTTTCTTGATTCCAACATCCAACATCCCACATCAGCGTGTATGAGGTAAGTGACACGCAGTCATCCACGCTGTCTCCAAAATAAAACCCAATGTGGCTTATTAACCAAATCACAATTTGTCATAAATTTCAGCTCATTTGTAATGGATCACTTAACAACATGTACGCCTATCTAAACTGACCAAATTAGCACGGAGCAGGCTCAGGGCTGAGCAATGTGTGTGCGCTGCTTTGATCATGGCTGATGCCATATGTTATGGTAACGTAAGAGAGGCCCATGACATTTTTCACTTTTATCGACTAGTGCGACCCCGTGGCCCTCAGATGGTGGTGAACTTTCATGTGCTGGCCGACGACCCCCAACATAACATTTAACATCTCTAAGTGGCCCTCACTTTCACTCACATTAAAGACAGATTCTCACACACACACACACCATATCTGGTCTCACAGAAAACTCTCACACAATCTCAAACACATTATCGAAAGCTGTTCCTGCTGCAACAGTGCTGCGAAATCCAATCTGTATGCAGGAGGCCGGGCCCGGTCAGACGAAACTAGTTGTTACTTTGCAGAGGGAGGCCGTAAATCACACAGTCACAACTGTCTGGGGGAGAGAGCACTCAGAGAATACCACATACGTACGTGTGTGTGTGTGTGTGTGTGTGTGTGTGGTGTGTGTGTGTGTGTGTGTGTGTGTGTGTTGTGTGTGTGTGTGTGTGGTGTGTGTGTGTGTGTGTGTGTGTGTGTGTGTGTGGTGTGTGTGTGTGTGTGTGTGTGTGTGTGTGTGTGTGTGTGTGTGTGTGTGTGTGTGTGTGTGTGTGTGTGTGTGTGTGTGTGTGTGTGTGTGTGTGTGTGTGTGTGTGTGTGTGTGTGTGTGTGTGTGTGTGTGTGTGTGTGTGTGTGTGTGTGTGTGTGTGGTGTGTGTGTGTGTGTGTGTGTGTGTGTGTGTGTGTGGTGTGTGTGTGTGTTGTGTGTGTGTGTGTGTGTGTGTGTGTGTGTGTGTGTGTGTGTGTGTGTGTGTGTGTGTGTGTGTGTGTGTGTGTGTGTGTGTGTGTTCACATATCGAGCTGGTTTGCCTGAGTACTTACTGCCCGGGCTCTCTCCAATGCTGTTGTGCTTCCCGTTCCAGTACCACAGCAGCAGGGTGGCGTCTCTGGAGCCTGACAGGACGTAGCAGTCTCCTCCGATGTACGACTCGGAGCGAGCCAGACACGTCACCACGTCACGATGTCCGAACACGATCTGCGTCAGTTTGCCTGCAAAAAGGTATTAAAACAACAATCGGCGTTTTTTTAAACTGCAAACAAGAAATTACGCATTTATTAATGATTTCAACATTTCGGTTTTGAGTTAAGTTAAGTTTATATTTTATCAAACCATGAGAGTCCCATTTAGTTTAAAATGTGCCTTTTTCAATAGACCTGGCCAAAACAGGTAGCAGCATATTCATTATTTTATTTAAGATTTTAAAACATTCAACAAGACAATTCAATTCAGTTGAAATTATTGATGTGATATTTGTGAGTGTATGCAGAATACACAAATGCAATTTTTGCAATTTCCGCACACGAGTTTGGGACAAAATACATAAGCACTCATAAACAAAACATTTCAATTCATTTGTTGGTCGTTCGTTGGAGCCACCTGCTGTTTCGGTTTTCATCCGTCTGCCTGGCTAGTAGTTTTACAAGATCCACACAAGATCAGACATCTACTAATTCCTAGACAAGAATACATATTTGTTTAAACTGTGTGTGTGCGTGCGTGTGTGCGTGTATGTGTGTGTGTGTGGACTTGCAGTGCTCCATGTGTATATATAAGGAGGCTAATTGCTGTCAGATTTGCAGACCACAGCCCCACCGTCGAGCTGTCTAATACTCATTACGCTCCTCATCGTGTGACCTCTGCAGTCAAACAGTGGAGAGTTTGCAACACATGACATTCCTGCCCGGGTGTCAAAATCCCTGTCCATTGGATAATCAAGCTGTATCTCACTGCAGAGGCGAGGGTCGTCATGCAACTGGGCAGGTCGCTGACTAAACTCCCAAAGAAGAACACACACATCAAAGATATAAAATGTTTGACATCTTTATAAACACTGACAATAAGTAATGATTGCTGCAGAAATAATGGCTACCATGCAGCTCGTATTGAACACACACTGCTCACAGACACGCACACATGCATGCACACAGACACATGAAATTGGATGTGTGTGCACGCAGGCGTACGAGACTATGTGTTGTGTGCACGTGTACCAATCAAGTCTTGTAATTGATAAAATCCCTCAGTTCTTTAACCTGGGGGCTTCAGGGACCGCGGCAGCAGCTGTTGAGCGTGTGCGATTAAACTGTGTTCACGTTCCAGCCGCACAACCCGGTGGCAGCGACACAATAGAGCTATCTCTGTGCTCCATCCCTGCTCTATTAAAGGCAGGGGGGCTGGCCTATAGAAATTGAATCGGAGTGTGTTGTATAGATGTGTGTAGGATTCTGAATGGGGTATCGGTAGAGGAGCGGCGTGCAGAGATGAGGCTTCAGACAGATTCATTTAGGACCCCTGACCTGATGGTGTGTGTGTGTGTGTGTGTGTGTGTGTGTGTGTGTGTGTGTGTGTGTGTGTGTGTGTGTGTGTGTGTGTGTGTGTGTGTGTGTGTGTGTGTGTGTGTGTGTGTGTGTGTGTGTGTGCGCGTGCATCTGCATTGCAGGCGTGTATGATAGAATATCTGGTAAGTCAGTTGCATAGAGGGAAATACAATGCCTCTATGAAAGACTAGAGTTTTTTCCAATTAGATCAAAAGGTTCCTATTTATGTCATTTAGCCTCATTTAAAGTTGCTCTAATCTAAATCACTGAACTCTACAATAGAAAAGTGATTTATGTGCCACAAAAAGAATATCTTAAAGGAAATGATGCTGACTTGAAAGACATTAAGCTCAAATTGAAAAGGTATAGCACACATACCTTGAACTGGCAACAAAAAAAGAAGATTGTGCGCTCCTGTCATAATGACAGCAAGTCATTGTGTAAATTGATTTCACTTGGAAAGTTACAATACAATTCAGCACAGTGCAATGAAGCAGAGCACATCTGGAGCATAGACTGAATACTATTTTGTTTTCAGTATTAGAAAGCTAAAGTTTACTAGCGCCTGCTAGAGGCTGTAATATTCATTGCACTCCACGATTCAAGAGTGTTAAATGTTCTGTACTTATATAGCGCTTTATCCAGTCTTTACGACCCCTTAAAGCGCTTTACGTACTACATGTCATTCACCCATTCATACAGAGCAGTACCACTTGCTCTAGGACCTAACATTCACACACCGTTGGCCATCGGGAGCAACTCAGGGTTAAGTATCTTGCCCAAGGATACATCGACATGTTGGCTGCATGGGCTGGGATCGAACCCACAACCTTCTGGAAAGACGACCGCACACCCTCGCAGCCACAGTCGCCCCATTAAACAAAATCAAATAGAAATATTGATGTTCTTTGTCTTCCTTTGAGTGTTACTAGTAGTGGGGCTAAAAGTGGGAGGTTTGTCCTGCGGATGGTGCTAGAGGAAAGGCAATGGGGAGTATTAACATAAGAGGTGTATACCTCTAATAGCATGTGTACATCACATTTCATGGAGGTATTTTATTAAGGGGCATCTTTTGTTGATATTTTAGCTTGTGGTTAACAATGAGGAAAGCTCATTTTCAGGGTGGATTATGTGCTCAGTACATCTCATGACAATGTGCCCATTATATTTTGATACGAGTGCAAGAATGACACTGGGGGGTGTAGCATGAAAATACCTGAGTCGGTGGAGTAAACCCGGAAGCTCTTGTCCCAAAAGCCGCACAGGAGGATGAAGCGGTTGTCGGCCGTGATGATGAAACACTGCGAGCTGATCTGAATGCTTTGATCCAGCAGGTCTGAGATCTGACGGCGATGACTGCCCACGTTACTGGCTGTAGAGAGGAAGACAATTGAAATGAACAAATCAAATAAAAAAGGTAGGGTAGGTACAAAGGTGCACATATATATTACATCTATGACCCAACACACACAACTGTAGGTCACACTCAAATACACCATCACTGAATATAAGATTTGCGAGATAGTACATAAAACATTCTGGATGTTACGTTTACAGGACTTCACATGTTTCCGTGAGAGTCGAAGAGTAATGTAACGTCTTCCCAAAAGGTGCACACCACTAAAGTCACAACACACACTGCCAATTCATCTTAGTTGTGTAATTTAGCCTACCGTTGTTTGGAAAGCAAATTTATTGATACTCTCTGTTCTGCAAGTGGAATCTTTCTCTTCCCTAGAGAGACATGTCCAATGTGAAGTGTTTGTTATGTGGCGGGGTCACACGCACTGGAGAACAGGTGTCAGAGAGGATTGTGTAGCAATGAAAATGATAAAGTCCAGCATACCTGCTACAACCAATATTTCAACCCATTTTTAACATTTCACCGAGCCACACTCGGCTCAACACTCATCCTCAATTTACTGTGTTTAGCTCGGACTCCTCTGGAATGCAAACAGTGTACATTTATCACTGACACAAATCCCCTCTCCCTCCCCCACACAAGATAGCACACTCACAAACATAAAAATATATTTTCCAGTACATTATTCATGCTTTAGTTTTGACAAAGTATGAGATAAGAGTAAACAACAAGGTAGACAAAACTATAAAGATTTATTGGACAAAATTAGCCTGCTTTCAAAAACGCTCAACAACTATAACTTGGTCTCGTAAAACATTTTGATGATAAGATTTAATTTATTCTGCATGCACAGCGGGGCAGACGACACGGTGTAACCGGTCACACGGTGTGACCACAGCGTTCTCGGAGAAAGAACCGCCTCTCCTGCAGATGTGTGTGAGGCCGTGAGAGGCTGCAGCAACGTGACGAAGGCGAAGGTGGGAGCAGAGAGAAGAAGAGGCTCGTCTCTCTCCACCAGTGCATCCCATACATCACTGCAGCTCGGCTCTCTTCTCCTGCTCATCAACAAGTCGTGAAGGATGAGAGGCGCCCATATTGTCCTGACAGCCGTCCGCCGTGCATTCTCAATCACACATTATTACCACATTCATATTCATTTCCATTGACACGCGTCCTTTCCCTCCGCTCAAATTAAACCAAAGAGGATGCAGAAAGGGAGGGAGGGAAGGGGACGATGGAGAGGGAGAAAGAGGGGGAGTTGATGATGAAACGCCGGCCTAGGCCACAGCTCATTGCATTCCAATTTGCATGCAAATGGTTTAGTGTGAGAGCAGGGCCTATATCATGAGGAGTGAACTGGGGCGGAGGCGGAGGAACAACTCTAATCTGCCGTCCAGGGACGCGCCGCACACCACCGCCATGAGTCACACAGATGCCAGCGGGATTCATACACAAATACGCACAAAAAAATCTTTTCATGCATATATAAGCTCACACTATGTAAAGAATGTACGTGTGTGTGTGTGTGTGTGTGTGTGTGTGTGGACTCTTTCACAGTCATAAAAGACAGCCTACCTATCAGAGGGTCAATTTCCACAGGAAGTTGGTACTGCTGGTCCTGCACCGTTGAGCTCTGATGACCTGACAGAGAAGAAGACAGATTGGATTAATATTGTAATCATGTGGCCTTGTGAAGTCGATGCTGGCTTTCTGTTCATTATAACCACACTGAAAATTATAACCATAAAGTCACAGCCCAAGAGTTCTCCCGCAAATTAGACATCAATTATGTCAAAGAGCTACCAAGGCCACAGACAATATGGGTCTGTTATGCAAATCTTAGACCTAGTCAATACTGTGGAGATACACAGGTCAGAATGATCAACAATAAGAGTTGTCTTTCTGGTTTTTTATTTGAATATTCACAGAGTATTCAAATAAATACTCACAGAGTATAGGATAGTCTGCAGGAGTGTGCGCAATAGTCACAACATAGAAAAGCTTATATACAAGAAAGGGCGGGAAGACAGTGTCCTCAGAAATCTGCTTTCACACGGTTTCATATTGTTATGGGACTTTGTGTGAAGAGGAGTAGTTTCAACATAGTCTGCCAAATCCGCTCTGTGGCCTTGAAGCGCTTGGGAATAAAAAACCCTCATTAGAGTATGAAGAGAAAACAGCACATATCAGGAAATGGTATAGTTGTTTTAGACAACGCTTTTAGAAGCATATAAGGTAACATAAGAAATTGCCACGACAGGTCCTTATGCAAAATATATATATGCTATAAAATGCATGCATTTGCACAAGCCTATCACTGAAGCTGTAAGCATGTATTGGTAAACTGATACAAGATGGTACTAACAGACGTATGCGTCATCAAGTGTTGATGGTAGAATTAAAATAAAATGTCTTTCAGCATTTTGGTAAAGGCAACTGCTGACGGTTTATGATAATGTTAATTTGTAATCAATGGCTTAATATTATTTTTGATTAAGCCATTAATTGTTCAGTCTATAAAAATGGTTAAAATCAGTAAGAATGCCACAATATTTCATAATAGAGGTCTTTCTATGTCTTTCTATGTCTGACAAATGCCATCTCCATCTGAAGACTATATCTGACTTTCTTTTTAGCTTCTAAATGGCAGGAAAAACTGAAGAAATACTCCATGATTTCAATCTAAATGTACAGAAGCTGACTCAAACCATTTGTCTTACCGAATTGTTCATTAACTATGAGCAATGTTCACTAGCTGCACCCACTCCAAAACAAAAAGGTGAATAATGTCTTTCAACATTTTCATAGACAAATTCTTCATTTTTATTGTTGAATGTTGAATTGATAAATAACGTAAATGTACTTTCATCTGCTCACAGCCACACAAACACTCCAGTAAATCCATGTAATTAATGAAGTACTTCTGAACAGCAGACATCGTGTTTATCATACCAGCTCACTAAACCAATGAGCTTAATCAGTCTGTGGTGCGCATGGATGCGGCTGTATTCAACTCAACCGACAAGTCTTCATCCTCATAAATTCACAGATATCAAATGCAATGTTTCATCCAGGGTTCAGATGGATGCTGAGTAAATAAGGTTTTGTGAAGTGAGAGGCTGATGTATGGAGTCGGACGTGAGCCCTAATGCTGGCTGCTGCATGTGTCACATGTGATACTGCTATCCAGTAGACACAGTCAACCATCTCCCAAATCAACGTCCATCCTACAGAGACGAGACGGGTCAATTCTCGGGTAAATTAGGTGCAGAGTATGGAGGACAGAGATGAGCAAATGTGAAGATGATTGTGTGGTAGCAAAAGATTGTATGTACTGGCTTTGAAAACCCTTAAAGGTCCCCTATTATACTGTTTTTCATCAATATATTATAAGTCTGAGATATATACAAACATGTCTCTGAAGTGTTTTGCTGAAATACAGAACATTGTAGCATTACCCATAAACCCCTCTGTTTCCGCCCTGTTTCAAAAGTGCTGATTCTGTCTGTTACTCTAGATGAAAATAAGGAGCCCCTCCCCACGCCCCTCTGGGAGATATTTGGTTAAAAAGAACACAAAGGTGCTCTAGGAGGAGATTCAGGTGATAATGGGGAGGGGGTGGGGGTTACCTTGGATGGTGATTGGCTAATGGTTACACAAGCCAAAAAAACTTTGTTAAATCACAAAGTGGCCAAATCTGATCAGCTCATTTTCAGACTGTTTTTTATAGAAATGGATCAGGACAAAAAGTGAGCAAATATTTTTTCCTGAAACTTTCAGAATCTCTTTCCACAGAGGGGACACATGTTTATGTATAAGAGACATGAAAAAGTGGATTTTGCATAATAGGTGCCCTTTAAGGTTCATTTGGTGCAGAATCACAATGGCATAAAAATGTGAGGATTAAAGTTATTCCACCTTTTTCAAAGCAGAGAGACAGTGATGAGTGCATGGACACACGTTTCTTACCTGTCAGTCCATACCACTTGTTGACAGCGAAGATGCGGTTTGCAGTGACGGTGATGATGGCCGGTGACGTCAGGCCCGCCTGGGTGTTGGCTGCTACGTGGGTCACAGGAGAGTTGGATGGGAACTTCAGCACCATGATAACATCCTGCTGCATCTGCTCCGTAAACATCAGTGGGGTCTGCAGGAGAAGATACTGTTCAGGACCCCAGGACGGACAACGGGATGAAGGGAAGAGGGGGAAAAAAGAGCCGACATATGGAGCGGCAGACAAAGAGCAAATCAAAAAAGACGAGAGAAGCAGTCGCAGCCGGTGTTAGTGAGGAACAAACAGAGGGAGAGGGAGGAAAAGAAGGACAGAGAGAAAGTTAGGAAGCTTGAGCAGGAGAGCAGTAAGCAGCACTCGAGCAGCACGGGTTAGGAAGAGAGGTTAAAGGCAAGAGATCCCTTTTGAAACCGTGTGAAGGGGAAATTAGGAATGGAAAAAATCTCAAATAGATTTTTCACCTGAAAAGTTAATACATTAAAGTGTGACAAAAGACAAAGCCTTCCAAGATGTTTTAAAGGCCTTGTTCAGTCAGAAATGTTTGTTCACTGTGCAGAATTATGGATTCAGAGTTTTACACTAGTAGCCAGTTTAGATTGTCCATTGAGTGGAAGAGTGGACGTAATTTAAATGGTTTTTTTGCAAGGAACATTACGTTTTTTTCTGGAAAAACAGATCAGACGCACATTATTTATTTTACAAATTCATGTCCAAAGTATTTACTGTATATGTTTTTTTAAATGTCTGCAGTCATAAATACACAGTGTTAGTAAGTGTAGTAAACAGTAATGTTTTTTACATTAAATCCAGGTTATTCTTCTGCGTAAAACTGTAGCTAACCAATATATTTATTATCAATGCATCTCAATAATACATTTCCTATTAATCGATGGAATTTAAAAATGAACACATTCTGGATAAATTACAATAAATGACGATTGATGACAGTACTACGAAGGGACATTCGTAGTACGAAAACGTATCTTGTGTGCGCGAGAAACTTTTTTTTTTAATTGAGAAAGTTACCGGTGCGCCAAGGAGGAAGTGGAGCACACAGGAGACAACCATTTCATTGCAGACTGTTATGTTTATGTGGGGAAATTACAGTGCATACATTATTTGAGATATGTTTCGAATTCAAACTTAATTTTACGGACAGGGGCTCCGTACTTAAACTCTAAGGCAATATCATTTCTGACTAAAATCGTTGAAATACAATTGTACTTGCATTATAATAAGCTTGTAACTTTAGCATAACCAATAGAAAAACCAACAATGCAGTCCTAACAAAAAAAGTGTTTTCATTGACACTTGAAACCGTGTCCCTGCAGGCGGGAGCTCATAGAGCCATTTACAAAGTGTTTGTACTAAGCAGCTCTAACACGAGGCCATTTTCCTGCTTGCGTGTGAAGAAGAAGAACATCAGTGTTAACATCGGGAACAGACCTGAGTAAATCCGGTGTGTCTGACAGCTAACCAGACGCACTGACAGTATCATTACCACCAGCACGGGCGGATGCAGACACTCTGACAACACACTCACATGAGAGGATGGGAGAAAGTAGAGAGCATGAACATGTAAAAGCAACGAGAACAGGGCGTTCTGCGGGAATGCTGACGGGTGGGGAGGGTTAGAAATGTGTTTGAATAATGGCCTCTGAATATTATGTTTGAAAACTATACATGGCAGAGCAAAAATAAAAACATTTGGGAATGTGCGCATGAGTGAGGCGGATTCAAAGCCTTGCCTGAGTTTGTGTCTGAGTGTGTGTGCGCTGGGTGGTGGTCTACAGCCAGCTGTCAGCGCCACAGGGACACCACACTAATAGGGACTCATGGGGCCCGGGCCCATCACAGGCAGGCACACTGACTGCACTCCCTGGCCCTTAAAAAGCCGTCACTTCACTGCTGCTGTTCATTGCCCTCCTTCGTTGATCTCCTTTTCCAGCTCAGGTAGAAAAGCTGGCTGGGACCCAGGTTTCCAGCACAAAGCTGTGCCTTTCTCCCGCATACCTCTCACTAAACACACATGCACACAAATGCTTCTGATCTTTCCCTTTCACACACACCTCTCTAATGACGAGAGAGGAGATGCTTTCAAACCCTAGACTTTATTTTCCCACAGTTTTAAGATAAATACAAAGAAAGTGGATGGCAACATGAGGATGAAAAGAGAAAGTCAAACATTATAAGAGTTACATGAAGCAAAGCAGAGTGCCTACTTCAGGGCATACCAGAAGTCAGAGAGGGCATTAAGGCAGCACAATGGATGATTCTGGAGCTCAGCTGGATTCTGACCCATATTGTATGGTAGTATGTTCTGAAGGACTACAGGTAAATATGTGTGAGTGTGTCTTTGAGATTATCTGCCAGCACTGCACAGTATGTGCGTGATTACTCACCACCTGCATGGCTGAGCTTCGGGGTGGGTGTGGCTCGATGAGCAACTGGCAGGGGGTCTGTCCAAAACTCCTTATTTGAGACTCCACAGCCTGAGGGAAAAAGAAAAAGAAAACGTTTTCCTCAAAAACTAAAAAGTGCATAATGTAAAAGTAAAGCCATTGCAATCAGGGGAAAACATATTGCATATCATAAAAGGGACCGTTTTAAAGAATAGTACTATCACTACAAAAGTAGCTAGATATTGGTACAAAAGTACATTTCAGCATCCATTTACAGAACAAGAAAAACAAAAAAATGGTGATTTTGGCTGATCAATAAAATCAATTAAAAATGATATAATACATCACATTGATGTAAAAACATTGTAAATTGTATTTATATATTCACTTCTCATACCAAATATTGTTTCATATATCATTAATACTCAACAATCTGAGATTAGTGTCTCGACAAAAAGAAAACAAAGACATAATTACAAAAACTATTGCGGCGTAGGAAGAAATGCTTCCACTGTTGATGCACACGTCGTACATATAAACATACTTTCTCACTGTCTGACACACTCCCTCTCTCACACACACATTTACACACATGGACCAATTTATTCTCCACAACCACACACAGAATCAGAGGAGGGCCAGGACAGGAGGGCTTGTAGGCTGGTTAGGTGGTGTTAATGAAGAGGTATAGGACCATAAATGTCAGAGCAGACGCTGGCCGAGCAGCCTCTGGACATCATCACACAGCTCACTGTCAGGCCGGGCGGGCAACACACACACACACACACACACACGCACACACGCCGCACAATGTAGCAGGCCCACACCAACGTGTCCCATACTCTGCACTTTATACTATTATCATCAAAGATTGCAACTGAAAACGTTTTTGTATTGAGCACAATGTTAAAAACTTTTTCAGGATTTATTAATTTTTTTAAAAAGGGGGGGGAAATAAGGAAAGCCAAGATCAAACTTCTTGTCATGTCCAATAAACAGGCAAAAGACAAACATATTTACTTTCATATTACATATTAAGAAAGGAGCAAATTCTCACATTTGAGAAGCTGAAACTATTATTTATTATTATTTAATTTATATTTGAAAAAGATATTTGTAATAAAAAACACAACAAAAAACATCTTGTTACAGATCCAATTCACAAAAAAGTGTTGCATGCATGTGCAAGGTCTTGTAACTGTATAAACTATACACAATGAAAACAAACAACAACCTCTGACACATGTAAAGTACAGAAAAGAAAAGAATGCAAGATAAGTGTCTGTGGGAATTGGTATAACAACATTAAGCAGAAATCTCCCTTACAGCTTTGATAGATGTTTATAAAAAGGACAGGCAGAGAGAAAGTGGCCAACACAAAATGATGACAGAGCGTCAGTGTGTTGGTGTGCACTATGACTGGCTGTGTGGGAGTGACAGCTTGTGTAGGCTGAGACGTTTGAGCCTGACTTGGCGAGGCCTGTGAGAATGAGCTCATGGCTGAGGCCTGCATATGGGATTTCCATGAGAAAAAGGTTGGGAAGTTAGTCTGCTCGTACCCATTGTCTGAACCTAACCGCAGAGGCGCAGAGAAGGAGCAATCTCAACTGTATATTATAAGTTTTTAAAACTATTCCACACACAGACGAGGGTAACAACATTTTCTATTGTAATCTTTACTAGTGAATCCCCTTATTTTACTGAACATTATGGAAGCCTTGTTAACTCGAATTTTGCAAATTCATTCAGCTTTCCCCTCCGGGAGCTTAAATATATCTTCTAGTAAAACAAAAACTGGTTTAATTCATCCACAAAAATGTAATTATTTTATTGGTGGTTTTTATAACAAGTATACTTTATGAGAGCTTAAATACAAATAATGACATTAACTGTATGAAGACCTAAATACCGTACTTTTCGGACTATAAGCCGCGACTTTTTCCCCCATTTATTTTGTACAGCTAACGGCCACTAGGGAACCTCCTAAATCTATGGATTTTACAGGTACAATTAACCACCTTTAACACTTTGGGCTCTATGACCGGTCCGCGCCCGCCACCTTTAAGTGGCGGGCTCCAGCAGGAAAAGCTGGAGGCCGGAAAAGAGTGAGACAGGTAGCGCGCCAAAGTAAAAGTGGAACCGAGAGACAGAACGAGAGCAAGACAGACGGACAATTTAGCTGCTGCGGCTTATATGCAGGTGCGCTTTATAGTCCGAAAAGTACGGTACATAAGATTTGCAAACATACTGGTCCACACAGATATGCTTCAATAATCCAGCATTGTGGGTAAGTCTGGAGTGTTACACGCGTCATTAAAATGTTTTTTAAATAAAAGGCCATTCTGTTCATTCGATGATATCAAAGACCACCTTTGCACGTGACCTCATTACTGATCCTGACAGAGAATCTCAACATTTTCCATCTCACAGTCAGTGTGTTAGTGAGAGGACATCATTCAAGGTCAAAGTGCCTCCCCTCTCCTCCGCCTATAGAGCGGGGCATTTTGCTTAAGCTAATGTGAGGATGAGACTCCTCAAAGCCACTCAACCTATCTTCATTAAGTTCAGCTCTGACATTTATGAGGCAGTGGAACGTTGGAAAGTGGCTGAGTCTAGGTCAGCATGTCCTCTCCCTATGCGATGCTCAGGTGATTATATGAGGGGCCATCCACAAGGCCAATCTCTTTTGGGGGCACTGGCCCGTGTCTGATGAAGGTTTTCTATATTCTATACATTTAAATGGCTCAGATGTCCCAACGTGCCCTTTGATTTACTCAGCCACTTGACAAGATGGATCTCCATGTAAAACATGCTGCTTTTATGCAAATAGCCCCGACAATATTCACTCTATGAATGGAATAAATACTACGATGGCCTTGTGTTTTTGCCAAGTCGCCTTGCGGGGTAATCTGCGTCTTTCGCTTAACATTGTCATATTTTAAAATTGTGAATTTAATGTAAAAAACAAATACATTGAAGGGTTATATTCTCCAAGAAAATTAAACCAGTGTGCCCTGTGATTGGCGAGCGATTTTGGCTGAGTGTCAAGGCAGGTTCACTCGTGTGGGTATATTTCCCGTCTTCTGCCGAATTACGCAAATGCTGTACAATTCAGACGAGCTCTGTGTTTTGTCGCTGGTGTGAGAGGCTGTGGGACTTTCCGTAATCACATGTGAAAGAGGGGAAGCCCTGTACAACGATGAGATGGCAACACAGGGTGTGTTTCTCTGTATACACTGAGAGGCAACACAGATGTGCATGCATGCCACGCACACGGGGTGCACACGCACACACATGAATGCATCTGCAGACACACAGCAGTTCTCTTAGAGAGAGAGTGGGGGTACGTTTTGACTTGCGGCGGAGGCAGGACAGGAAGTAATCATGGTTTTCAAAAACACAGCAGTGGTCTCCACAACATTCCCTAATCTGTGCTGAGATATTCCAAACTCTCCCAGAACAGAAACGTACACATAAACACTCAACCGTGTGCATTTATGCTGATGAGCACGCATAAATATACAAAGCTATACACATGCCAATGGGAGCATACACATGTGTATGTACAAACATATCAAGGTAGGATCTACGCAGTGTGTGTGCGCGTGTTAAATCGGGGTGGGTGGGAGTTAGCGGCTGCCAATACAGCGTGGCAGGATTACAGAACTATTTGCCCCAATCATCTACCTTTTCCGACACACACACACACACACACACACACACACACACACACACACACACACACACACACACACACACACACACACACACACACACACACACACACACACACACACACACACACACACACACACACACACACACACACACACACACACACACACACACACACACACACACACACACACACACACACACACACACACACACACACACACACACACACACACACACACACACACACACACACACACACACACACACACACACACACACACACACACACACACACACACACACACACACACACACACACACACACACACACACACACACACACACATCTCTGTGGCCCCTCCCCTTGACAATGAACAGCCCCGGGGCCTGTCCTAATGCGGCCGAGCCTGGCCCGG
This sequence comes from Chaenocephalus aceratus, assembly GCA_023974075.1. Classification (NCBI taxonomy): domain Eukaryota; kingdom Metazoa; phylum Chordata; class Actinopteri; order Perciformes; family Channichthyidae; genus Chaenocephalus; species Chaenocephalus aceratus. Next base: position 16,490 of record JAMFTG010002622.1, read on the forward strand.
ACCACAGCTCAGGCTGAAACAGTTGTCACTCAGTAATGGTAAACTCTGGGGACATTTTCAGACCCAAAGCCCTCCGCCACCCCCAGCGCCCGGGCCTGACAAGGGCCAGGCCCTGGAACTCTGTTTCCACCTTCTGCACAGACAGGGCAAGCTTCCTTCCGCACAAACACGGTTGAAGGAGAGCTTTGGCTTAGCTCACAGGGATAACACTGCTTTGGTTTATTTAACTAATTAAAGCGCTCAGACAGAGGGTGTTTTTCAAAAGGTTAAAGCCAGCAGTTTGGGACTCACAGCATCAGACTACAAAACTACAAACTCCCTTTTTTACTGCTAAGAATTGAACAAACTTGCAGCATTTTTTCATATATATATATATATATATATATATATATATATATATAAATGTGTACACTAAAATATATCAAATGTGTTAAAATTAATAGAACATCATTTAAGTCTAAATTAAATGTTGGGACAATTAATGTAAATAAATAACCCATTCAATAAAAGCATTGATTTGTGTGTACAGCAATGCATTTGTGTACAGCAATGCATTCCCATCCATGCACACAATCTAAACGCTTTAAAATGTGTACTTTATTCCTTAGTTATATACAAATGTGTGTAAACTATGTATTCAGCAGCATGTATATCTAAAATCTACATTCCTGCAGTCATAAGTGGGAGGGCATGAGGGGCTATTTTAATACCACTCAAATTATATGCACCTGCCTCCGATGGTGTCCTGCATGCGTGTAGATGTATCTGTCCTTTTGTCAGGGAAACAGCTTGGCGCAAATAGTGCTCTACCGGTGATCCAATTTTGTGGTTGCGTTTAACCAGGGGAATGGGTAATGGGCTGAGTCTGGAATGGCCGGTGCACCTTGGTAATGAATCTGCATGTCCGTGTGTGTGTGTGTGTGTGTTTATGTGTTTGTGTGTAGATAGAGGCCAGAGCACATCTGGATGGGAATTAGGGCGAATGAGGTGATAAATCAATGATCCAGCCCTAGTGTCCGTGATGCTCCAGTCACTGAGCATGAAGGGCAGCAGAACAGCAGAGGGACTCACCTCGGCCCCTTGATGTACTCTGAACTCATCTCCATTTAGAGCTAAATACAATTAGGGCCTTTACCTAAATAATAAATATGGTTTATTGCAAACTTGGGTCTTGTTACCTTCGCCAAGGAGGAGTTATTTTTCTGGGTTCGGTTTGTTGGTCGTCAGCGGCCTCAAAGAAAATAAAACTAATATTTTCTTGAAACTAAGTGGAAAAACCCATAGAATAGGAAGAAAAAAAAGCGGTCATGATAGCAGTATCAATTTCATTTACAGATCTCAGCAATGACTTTGTTTTAGTCAACCGTTTAATTAGCTTAGAGTGGAAAAATAAAACACTGTAAAAAACTAAAATAATCCTTCAGAAGAAACCCTTTACAAAGCCTTTGGACAATACTCTGACGAGAATCAAAAGGATGTGTGCTACTTTTGGCAACACAAGCTAAACATAGGAAAGGCTAAAGGGAGCCGGGTCAATTGTCCTGCCCTTTAATGCAGATTGGTGAAGTTGTCAGGCCCGTGTTTAGCAGTGTTTTTTCTTTTCAGCACGGTGTTTTGTGTGGTTGCTTTCCGGCAGGCTAGTGTAGCAGTTCAAAGTCGGAGAGATGAATAATGAATGAAAGCCAAGGCGGAGGCTTTAAGGCAATAAAGTGGAACACTTGGTAGAGTGCTCTCAGACGTATCACACAGGGGAAAGGCTTGGCTCAGCAATACCTGCCAGTAGATTGTTAGCTGGGCTCTCCCGTGCCATTCCACAACCTATTTAACAGGGCTAATGGCATCAAAAATATAAAAGGCACTGAATGGACAGATGCTTTTATAATATAGTCAGATTAAGCATCCATTTGAGAGTGCAAACGCTCAAAGTGTACTTACTGTAATATGCGTTTTTTTTCCATTACTCAGCATGATCCGCCAAGGGAGTGAAACCAACCGTTGTAGTACACACAGTAAATGTGTATTAAATAGTGTGTGTATGCATATTGTGCCTCACCTCTCGAGCATGGGGTCGGTGATGGAGCTGAGGTTGACGGCCCCTTCGTAGGTCAAGTAATAGAAGACATTGAGAGCTCTGGTGGCTTCAGGGTCCTTGCTGCTTGTAGCCAAAGATCAGATCAATCCACTGGTGGAGCTGGCAGGACACAAACTCGCTCTCCAGAGCCTGTACATGGAAGAGAGCATTACTAGTATTGTAAATGTAAATACACACTGTACAAAAACATAATACTGCTTCCCCATCCCATTACTAAACAGCAGTTATCACTAATGCCCTTCAGAGATGGGTTCCTCAGAGAAAGCTGAATTGTTCTAATCGTTCCTGTGACACAATCTGACAATGATTTCCATAATGAGCGAAAAGCAGAGGTAATCCAAATCTGATCATAGGGGAGCATCAAAACATTAGAGGTGTCTTGTAGTTCATTAGGGAGCCGTTTCAGCCTCTGTCTTTGTTCTTTTCTCTGCTGGGTATGGGCGGATAAGAGCAGCGTGTTGATCTTCTGCAGACGTCGACGTAACGCTGAGATACAAGCCGTTTCCTCTCCTCATTAGACGGCAAAGGAGGGGAAAAACATTTATGGTTTCCCTCATAAAAACAGGCAATTGTGTTAATTTGTGTAAAGCTGTCGCCTCACAAAAGCCCTCTCAACACGACCAAATTAGAATGAGGCAGCCCTTGATGTCATTGCTGCCTTGTGTCACATTAATTTGTGACAAAACATTAGCCTGTGCTACACTTAAATGGCAATTTATATCATTTACATTTTTACTGCAGAGACCAAGGCATCCCTCACTTAAATGTGACTTTCTGACAGCTCATTCTGCATATCTAATTCTTCCGCACTCTTAATTACAACTTTCAATCAGGGAGGAGAGCGCGGGTGGTAGAAAGAGGAGGCTGTACGGCGGAGGTATGATGATGTTTTAAACTGTAACTTGAGTACAGACTTAAATTTGTTTTGATGCCGTCGCAAATTCCATAATCTGAACTAATGAGAAGCAAAGCAATATAAACGCTGTGTGAAAAGAAGAAGAAAAACATTAAATTAGTACCTAGAACAAAAACAACCCTCTTGTCAAGAAAAACAGTATATTAGGTTT
>JAMFTG010002623.1:0-25000 GCA_023974075.1 Chaenocephalus aceratus
ACTGTACCGAAAATAAATACCTCACGATGTCTATCTAATTATGAACTGGCTTTACTTTCAGGAACACATGTTTGGTGAAAACAAAGTAACATATTCACCAACACATGTTTCTACGCCACTACATACTAACATTTAAATGTGTGCTGCGTCGGTTCAGCCATTCTCCGCAAGGGTTTTTGAAATTGGTCCGTGTGCAAAGCATTGTGGGGATTTTAAGGACGCGACGTCTACCCATGTGCAGCATTGAAATTTCCCCCAAACCAAGGACGCGGCCTCGGTGGAATTCCAAGTATGCTGGACATTGGAACGGTCCTGCTGCGGCACTCGATGACGTAGCATCCTTGAAATATTGGCTTGGAAGCCAGTTTCCTCGAGATTGAGAAACGGCCATTTATAACTTTTGGACAGGTTAGCCGATGCTAAGCTAAACGTAGGCTAACGGACTCCTAGCTCTCGCTACATAATTAGCCCACTGGGGTGAGAGTGGAGTCGTTCCGTTTTACTGCAAGTGAACCAGTGAATAATTTAAATGTATTTGCAACACACACACACACACACACACACACACACACACACACACACACACACACACACACACACACACACACACACACACACACACACACACACACACACACACACACACACACACACACACACACACACACACACACACACACACACACACACACACACACACACACACACTGCTCAATTAATCGTATTTTAATCGCAATTACGATTATGGCTTGCAACGATTCCAAAAACAACGTAATCGAAATAAAACGATTATTTCTTTATTATTACTTTTTTTTTAAATGATTTTTTTTCTTCTTCTGTTGAATCATAAAGTTCAGGGAAATCAACTATTCACTTTTTTTCCTCCAATAAATTGATGTTTTCAAAGTAAACGGATAATCGTGTGTAATAATTGTGATATCAATCATTGACCCACATAATCGAGATTCTGATTTTTGCCATAATCGAGCAGCCCCCACACACACACACACACACACACACACACACACACACACACACACAGCGCGAGATACAGATCTGTGCATCGACTCTCCCCCTCTAACTCTTTCCCTCTCTCCGTCTCCGACAGATTTCAAGTAAATACCAGCAAACAAGCAATTATTTCTGGCAGCCCGGACCTCTTCTCCGTCCAAGAGCGGTGGAGCAGAGGGAGAGGGGGAGGACGAAATCACCCCAACAGATGTGATTTAAATCAATATTACATTATATGCGCCTTTATTTGTTTAAAAAAAGTACAGTACGCAGAAAGGGCCCGCGATGACGGAGCAACCGCTTCTAATACATCGGGGGTTTCATATTTGCAATTTCCTTTTACCCCCGCTTGTCCTTCGCCTGTGTTCCTCCAGGTCTGAGCCACGTTAAAATAATATCAACGAGGAGGGGGAAAGAGGCTGTCAAACGGAGAGTTTTAACACGAACCATCTGGAGGAACGACGGAGGTAAACAGAAGAGGAGGAGGAGGAGGAGGAGGAGGAGGAGGAGGAGGAGGAGGAAGCAAGGAAAGGGGGAAAGTGAAGGATTGAGATGCAGGAAAAGGGGGAGGAGAGGGCGAGGAAGAGTTAGTCTGGAGACAAATGAAGGTGTTGCAGTGGAGACAGAAGGAGAGGAGGAGTGGAGCCTCGTTACAGGAAGCGGGACAAAAGGAGGGCTCCGATCCAAAATATCACGAAGCCGTTCTGAATTAACTCGCAGTCATTAACTCGGTTACATTTATTAAATACGCCTAATTAAAAGTACACGCGTGGAGCTCAAGCACGCACCGTTATTTCAGAGGGTGGTGCAGGAACGAGTCCTAAAGGTCAAAGGTGAGCATGTCCCGTTAGCGCTACAAAGGTTTTCTGAATGTGTGTTTGGTTGTTAGCCTGGAATAAGGTCTGTGGTTAACACAAGCTGAAGAGATTTGTATTTTACGACATGAAATACATCAATAAAAATACCCAACTGGTGAATTAAAAAACTGAGGTTGCTAACAAGTGTCTAAATGAGACGACTAAACGCCATCACGCCCAACATTACCCTCCTTTAGCTTAGCGGAGGTGACGTGAAGTCATGTGACCGTGCTGTAGTTCCTTTATAGCCCAACATTAGCCTCTTTTAGCTTAGCAGTGGTGACGTGAAGTCATGTGACCGTGCTGTAGTTCCTTTATAGCCCAACATTAGCCGCCTTTAGCTTAGCGGTGGTGACGTGAAGTCATGTGACCGTGCTGTAGTTCCTTTATAGCCCAACATTAGCCGCCTTTAGCTTAGCAGTGGTGACGTGAAGTCATGTGACCGTGCTGTAGTTCCTTTATAGCCCAACATTAGCCTCCTTTAGCTTAGCGGTGGTGACGTGAAGTCATGTGACCGTGCTGTAGTTCCTTTATAGCCCAACATTAGCCGCCTTTAGCTTAGCGGTGGTGACGTGAAGTCATGTGACCGTGCTGTAGTTCCTTTATAGCCCAACATTAGCCGCCTTTAGCTTAGCGGTGGTGACGTGAAGTCATGTGACCGTGCTGTAGTTCCTTTATAGCCCAACATTAGCCTCCTTTAGCTTAGCGGTGGTGACGTGAAGTCATGTGACCGTGCTGTAGTTCCTTTATAGCCCAACATTAGCCGCCTTTAGCTTAGCGGTGGTGACGTGAAGTCATGTGACCGTGCTGTAGTTCCTTTATAGCTCAACATTAGCCGCCTTTAGCTTAGCGGTGGTGACGTGAAGTCATGTGACCGTGCTGTGGTTCCTATAGCCCAGGGGTCTTCAACTAAAATCCAACAAGGTCCAGTTAGAGAAAATGTCCCCATGCAAAGGTCCGGAACATCAAAATGTCTAAGTTGCTTCATGAATTAGTGTGATATATATTGAAGTAGCTGTAGCTTTATCAACGTCTGCATGTAATCAACAACTGACTGCCAATCAAATAAAGAAAGTACAATTCAAAAACAACAATATGTATTGTCAATTAACATTACTTAAATACTGTGGATATGTGTAATGTTTAAATATTGAAGTTAAATGCATCAATGTGGTGCACTTTGAGAGCAACATTAAGAGATCTATGGATACATCTCTCAACACCAATATGAAACGGAACTGTAGCATATTTTCCTTTTTGGATATTTTACAAATCACTCCCCTTTTAAACTCTATTCTTGTTAATTTTAACAACTTTTTTGTTGCTGTCATATAGTATTTTATACCTGTTTTTCCATTTAGTCTCATTAATAACTATAATGATCATATCAAGGTGTGCCTTAACCTCACTGAGCTGAGGCTATTTGAGCCTCTCAGGAGAGAGCTCTCTTCCACCTGGTTGGAGAAAAGCGCTTTAAATTCGTTAGCATAGCTAGCTAACCAGATGCTAATAACAACAGATCGCCACTGTGCTGACAACTAAAGACACAGCCACGCAAACACTGCGGCATGTGTACGGCTCCTTATGGGTATTGCAATATTTTAAGGGCTGGAGCGGCGTTCCGGTGCTCTCTGTCAGCACTCCTTTCAGACGAGACATATACCACGTGAAGACACGTTACGCTCGTGTTGTGTTCATGAACCTGTCCTTGGCCAGGAAAAACAGGTACTCGCTTGTTTCATTATTTTTGCGGTCTAGATTTCTTCTTCTTTTTTGAAGTGAGAAATTGTCCGTCAGTCGGAGTGTCGGACTGACTCCCTCCCCCCCACCCCCAAAACGAAAACTCTTCGGTTCTCCACAAATTACACAAGTCACCCAAATCAGCGTTAAAAAAGCGGGAGGCGCCGAAAAATCCCCTATTAATGTATTGATTATAGCTCCGGGTCCGTATCGGTCGGCGTCTGGGTCCGGACCGCGGTCCGCCTGTTGCCGACCCCTGCTATAGCCCAACATTAGCTTGGAGGGAACCAGGGAGATGATTGGACTTCAGGGTCCAATACAGGAAAAAAATGATATTCCTGCACTCATCTATTCTGCTAAACGTATTGAGTGTTGATGTGTTATCACTACTACAATATCAGCACTTGGCAATGGTATTATTGCTATGATTTAAAGGTATTTTGAGGAGTTTTTGGTTAGTGGTTGTACTGCAAAGAAAGGAAGCAAGGTGCCGACAAAGGCAGCACAAAAAGAAAATTGCTAGCTCTCTAACATAGATGCTAGCAAACAATGTACGATTTTAAATATGGTGAAATTAGACATTAATATGGATAAAATATGGACCAATACAAACAGAAGTCAGGTCTGTCTCTGTACAGTGACGTGGGGAAAAGGCGGGAAAATGGTAGAAGAGACAGATGAGAAAGGAGAAGGACGTCTTCTTTAAAACGACCAGAAGTAGAAGATGTTGGAGAGAACAGGAGGAGACAGGGATTTGGAAACACTTTAGTGGTCTTACCTTCAGTTGAGACGGCAGCAGCAGCAGAAACATGGAGGAGAAAGAGAAAGAGACTTTGTTAGCATCATGGCTTCAAAATCATCTCTGCATTATCGTGCAAACTGAACGTGTAATTGATATATTACAGTTGTTTTTTAAGACTAAAGAAGTGCACAAAACTTTGTTTCCACACATTTACTCATGTACTGTGATTAAGTGCAGCTTGAGGTACTTGTACTTTACCTGAGTATTTTCCTATACCCTGCCATAATACTCCACTACAATTCAAAGCAACATAATGCTTGCTTTTTTACTAAACTATATTTATCTTTAAGCTTAAGTGACTTCATGAAATGTCAGGTTGAAATAAGGTGACCAGATTTTCTAAATTAAAACCGGGGACATTTTTAGTTTTGCGGTCGATGTATCATCAACATATCCAATGTTCTTCACTGTTAAAGAAAAAAGGGGGACAATTCTGGTTGGATTCAAACAGAAGGACGATAGCTTAGGGGTGGGCGATATGACGATATATATCGTCGTGACGATATTAGGTCTCCACGATATGCTTTTTCAGAGATATCGTCCTATCGTGATAAAAAAAAAAAAAAAAAAAATCAAAAAAAAATTCGAAAAAAAAAAAAATGGCGGGAGGGGAAGAGGCTCTCCGTGCGCGGCGCAGGGGGCTATGACAGCGGACGGAGAGCCTCTTCCCCTCCCGCTCCCCCAGCCTCACCTACTGATTTTAATTTCACCATATATCAAGCCCGATCGATTTCACAATGTCAGCGCACCTCTGCTTTCGTTCAGTCCGAGTTGTTTGACACGCTCCCAAAGTCCCCGCCCCCTTTCTTTGCAGCGAGCAACCATAGGGCAGGCATTTCATCAAGGGGCTCCTTATGAAAAGACTAGCAAACGGTGGAAAGACATAACTGACGCGGTGGCGTTTTATGTTTTTCCCTTCAGTTATGCTAAAGTCTTTTATTACACTTCAAGTCTACTCTAAAGTTTACATTTTAATTGTTTGGCACTGACTTTTCCTCATTGATGTTTTATGTTTTACTTAGTTATGTTTTACCCTCCTTTTCATGTTTATTGATGTTCACTGCTCACTTGTTCATTCAGGGTTTCATTTCAGAAATAAAACCAGCTTGAAATGCTATGTTGGTCTGTTACTCCTTTTTGTTTTAGTTTCTGTTACCCTGTAGGTGCTTGTACTGTTAAGTAACTTGAAAAATAACCATAATAACCGACATGAAAAAATATCGTGATATATATCGTCTATCGTGATACTGCTTGAAAAATATCTTGATAATATATTTTTCAATATCGCCCACCCCTACGATAGCTCATATATGAGATTTCAAAAGTCTTTTATTTTGAAACTCTACATCAGGATGTCCAGATGTTCTCTGATTGACTAGATGGGGTGTCCTGCCATCACCCTGAAGTGAAATAAGTATTACATTGACTTTGAATGACTCTTTGATTATGGACAGTTTCCATTAAATAATAATCTAAATATAGATGGACAATAAATCTAATTTGAGATTTTAAACAGAATACATTTTAAATTGTGCTTCAGAAAGTAATGTTACTTTAGGAGTGGTGTGAGATGGTGTCAACATCAATTGAAATTAGTCACCCAGTGGAAATGTCAGATATGTCTTCATAACTGTATCCTTACATTTTAGATTCACTCAGTTATAATGTGATAGTTATACGTAGTTTGTTTTAAAGTATTATTGATCACATTATATAGTACATATTTCTTAATTTAAGCTCCAGTATATATGAATATGTTTGGTGTGTTCTTTAGGTATATGTGTTATTGACCGAGTAAACGCTTTTATTTTGAAAGGCAGTTTTTACAGGCCTCTACCGTAATGCATGGGATATTCACACACCGCAATACAACGTGCGGGCTGGCTGGACTGCGTTTTCCGAAGTGCGGGCTGGCTCGACCGCAGTCTGTTTCCTGACATGAAACGTTGTGTTTCACCTTGCTACGTGTTTTTAACGTATATTCAAAAACGGGGACATTTCCGCGGACAGTTTCAACCGGGGACAGGCCAATACAAACGGGGACGTCTGGTCGCCCTAGGTTTAAAAAAAACATGATATTTAGTTTATTGTGAAATCCAATTATTTACTTTAAGTGCAACTTGAGGTACTTTACTTGATTATGTTCTAATACTCCACTACAATTAAGATAATAAGATTAGCTGTCCTTTATTGATCCCAATTTGGAAAATGTTTGCGTTGCAGCAGCAAGGCATTGCACATAAGTAGAAATTAAAAGAGTAGAAATAAATTCTAAAATGTAAACATCCCAAAAAAGAAATAAAACAGCATTAATAAAGTAGAACATATACACGTTGAAATACCAGTTTACAGTAAACTAAATATAAGCAGGATATTATATACACATTAAAGGTGGGGTTTGTAAGTTTGAGAAACCGGCTCGAGTGGCTAGAATTTAGGAACAAATCTGCCACTTCCTCACAGAGCCCCTCCTCCAACACACACGAACGAGCACATGGCCAATGAGGGCACGAGATGAGTCTGTGCCCCGATGGAAGGCTGACAGGCAGGTAGGCCATCCAGTTACTTTAGCCGGCTCAGATGATTGGTCGAGCTTTTTACAGCGCCACGGCTTCCACAGAGGACTTTTGTTTAGAGATGTCCCGATCCGATCACGTGATCGGGGATCGGAGCCGCTCACGTGATTTTCAAAAAATCGGGGATCGGGATTTTTTTTTTTTTATAAAATATTTTTATTTAATTTAATGTTACAAAACAAAAATGACCATGTTCACGTCTTAAAGTCATCCTGAGGACTTAGTTTTGGTTTAAAATGACAACATCATGTGTGTGTCGCTTTCTTTGGGCTTGTTTTCAGACCTGGTTGCTTATTCCTCTCAAAGCAACAGAGTGGGCGCAGTGTCTAATAGTAGCAGCAAGCTAACGAGAGGCTACGTTCAGCTGGTGACTCGGGAGTCGGGACGGAGAAAATGTCAGGAGTTTGGAAGTATTATAAAATTGAAAGCGAAGGCAGTGTAACAGCCAGATGCAATGTTTGCAAGGCAGAGGTTCCGCGTGGTGGAAAGAACAGAGCTACGTTCAACACGACCAATCTGACACGCCACCTGAGAAACAAACAACAACAACAACACGACGAGTACACAGCGGCCACTCAGGCAACGGCACGGAAACAACCGACACTTTCAGAGACTTTCAAAAGGAAAGAGAAACTGCCCCAGAACAGTGAAAAGGCCAACAATAACAGCCAGATAGCTGAACTCATCGCGTTGGATGACCAGCCGTTATCTGTTACCTTTTCTTTCTCTTAACGCATCGCATAAAGATCGGATCGGGAAAAATCGGTATCGGCAGATTGTCAAAATCAAATGATCGGAATCGGATCGGGAGCAAAAAAAGGTGATCGGGACATCCCTACTTTTGTTTATGGATTTATTGTCAAAGCACTTCAGATATTCATTGCTGTCGGACGTTAAGAGCATTCCATGGAATATTACAACAAGTGTTTCTGAAGTGAATACCTACCCCACCTTTAAGTGCGTAAGGAATTAGCAACATCATGTATTTTTAAGCTTTTGTTACTCCATGAAATTAAGGGATAAAAAAAAACATGATATTTAGTTGTGAATTAAATTAGCCAACAGTTTATAACGAAACAGCTCAACGACAAATGAGAGAAAAGATTGAACTGGCATCGTCTACAATTCAAGTATTTTTTTAATGTACTTTTTCGCTTTTCTGGTTGTTTTTATCTCCATGTAAGACTTTCTGCACTTTAACATTTAATACTCTGACTACATGTGGCTGATTCTTACTCATTAAGTAACTTATTAAGTATGTTTACAGCGTGGTTAGTACTTCCCCTCAGACTAGAGATAATTGGCATCTACTAAAATGTAAGGATTTTTTTTACGTACTTTTGAGCAATTTAGATTTTCGTGTTTTTGTTTTATCTCCATTAAAGACTTTTCTGCACGTTAACATTTAATACTCTATATTTATCTCTAAGCTTAAGTGACTACACTTGACTGATTCTTACATATTAATACATGTCAAGGACGTTCACTTGTAACCACGTTATTCTTACAGCGTGGTTTTAGTTCTTTAACCCCCCTCGGTGTCAGAGGCTCAAGAAGGTTAACAGATTAAGTAAAAGAGGAAATGAATAAATTAACTCCCCCCCTCTCTTGTGGTGTCACGGCCCCCGTCAGGTGACACGGGAGCTGATGAGGCCTGACGGGGGGGTCGTGACCTCACTTCCTGCTCTAATTGGGTATGGGGTGATAAACCGGCCCCCCGAGACCCCGAGAAAAACCTGGAGCTGGAGGAGGAGGGGGAAATCTACTAACTCGAGCGTTTGGTAATGCGCTAATTAATTTTAAGAGTTCGACACACCCCCCCCTCTTTCCTGGGCCTCAGTAGAAACAGATGTTAAACTGAGAGGGGGGGGGGGGTCGGAGGGTGATAAGCTGCTGAGAGAAACCCAGATCTGGATCTCAAGAAGAGGAGATTTTACTTTATTTTATTTGGATGTTTTCGGGGGTTTCTATATATAAAAAGAAAATATTTTCATTTTTATTTTTTTTGTAATTTTTTGACTTAACTTATGTTTATATATATTTATTCTTTTTAAATAAAATATATAAATCTTTATTTAATTTTAGCACATTCTTACTTCAACTTCTTATGCCAATATAAATATATTACTTATCCTTCTGCTTTCACTTTACCTGCGCAAAAAATGTAATGAAGTCCACTACTCTTAAGCTGTTCTACTTCTTACAGATCTACAATCTGCAGTCACTTTCTAACAGGTGAAGCGGACGACAGTGCAATTTCACACCTCGCTGATTCAACAGATTCTACGAGGGGAACAAAACACACACACACACACACACACATTACACACACACACACACACACACACACACGGAAACAATGCAACACATGTATTTTGTTAACACTTGTTGGTTAAACCCTGAGAAAAAAAACACAATGGCCTCCTATTCATGATATATGTGGGTGTGTGTGTGTGTGTGTGTGTGTGTGTGTGTGTGTGTGTGTGCAAAGATACGCGTGTCTTTGAAGAGAAGGAGGGAGGGTTTCAGGAGTTAAGTTGTCCACAGGGGGATCTGGAAGTGATCTGTGGACCTGACATGAACACAGGAGGGGGTGTGTGTGTGTGTGTGTGTGTGTGTGTGTGTGTGTGTGTGTGTGTGTGTGTGGGTGTTTAAGGGGGTAAAGGGGGAGGTCCAGGGAGGCCCAGTTGTTGTAACCTCTGACCTCTCGGCACGCTCCAGGGCCCCCCAGAAGCCACTGCTTTGAGCCGGAGTCTGAGCTGTCGTCGCGGTAACAGAGAGACGCGACCCGCTCAGAAAACAATAAACACACCATTTCTTCCAGTTTCTATGATTGTGTTAACCCCCATTAACCTGACATTAACTTAGTCCCTGTGGACACACACACACACAAACACACACACACACACACACACACACACACACACACACACACTCAACGTGAATCGACAGATCCAGTAGACGCCACACACACATGTTTAAGTGCTTTGAAAATCTTTTAGTTTGTAATAGTTTTTGTGGGGAACGGTGCCTTGCTCAGGGACACCTCGGTAGCACTTGGTCTCGCCGGGACTTGAACTGGTGACCTTCCAGCTGCCAAGCCGAGTCCCTATCGACTTCGCCACCACCGCCCTAATAAACTAGACTCCCATATGTATCATGCGACCCTTAGAAGCGTCGCCACCCCGAAGCATGCCTTCACTTCGCCTGCGCTAAGCTAAAGGCGGCTAATGTTGGGCTATACATTAAAACGTCCTCTTTTCTTGTTGGGGTTCTCTCTCCGCTACTTCCTGCTGTGTGGGCCAGCGCAGGAAGCCAAAGTAAATCAGCAAACCGCGCTGAGTGTCTTGGAAGTGTGTACTACTGTTCCACGAGGCTAAAGTGTGAAGGGAAGCCCTCGCGTGAAGAGGATCAATACGCAACACTTGCTGTGCATTGATGCATATGTTGATAGGTACGAGCTGTGTGTGTGTGTGTGTGTGTGTGTGTGTGTGTGTGTGTGTGTGTGTGTGTGTGTGTGTGTGTGTGTGTGTGAGCACGTACTCAGGTGTCAGTAGGAAGATTGACGGTGGATTCCAGTCAACTGTCAGCTGGTCTTCACCTCGGTCAGAAATAGCCGTGCGGATAGGGGAAGAATTGGGGGATCAACTGTGCTCTCATTGGAGGGGGACACGGATGAGATCATCAACACCCCCCCTCACACTACCCACTGCCCTACATACTCCCGGGTCAGAGACACACCACAGAGGGGGAGGGCGGGGGGGTAATCAGACCACACACACACACACTTCAGCCACAGAGAGGAGGGAGTGTGTTGTTTGGCTTCATAAACTCTGCAAGGCTGTGAGGAGGAGAGGGAAGCTGAGCTGCAGGACCGAGTCCTAAACCAGGCAGTGAGTCAGCGTTTAATTCTAACATTAGCCTCCTTTAGCTTAGCGGTGGAGACGTGAAGTCATGTGACCGTGCTGTAGTTCCTTTATAGCGCAACATTAGCCTCCTTTAGCTTAGCGGTGGTGACGTGAAGTCATGTGACCGTGCTGTAGTTCCTTTATAGCCCAACATTAGCCACCTTTAGCTTAGCGGTGGAGACGTGAAGTCATGTGACCGTGTTGTAGTTCCTTTATAGCCCAACATTAGCCACCTTTAGCTTAGCGGTGGTGACGTGAAGTCATGTGACCGTGTTGTAGTTCCTTTATAGCCCAACATTAGCCTCCTTTAGCTTAGCGGTGGTGACGTGAAGTCATGTGACCGTGCTGTAGTTCCTTTATAGCCCAACATTAGCCACCTTTAGCTTAGCGGTGGAGACGTGAAGTCATGTGACCGTGCTGTAGTTCCTTTATAGCCCAACATTAGCCGCCTTTAGCTTAGCGGTGGAGACGTGAAGTCATGTGACCGTGCTGTAGTTCCTTTATAGCCCAACATTAGCCGCCTTTAGCTTAGCGGTGGTGACGTGAAGTCATGTGACCGTGCTGTAGTTCCTCTATAGCCCAACATTAGCCTCCTTTAGCTTAGCGGTGGTGACGTGAAGTCATGTGACCGTGCTGTAGTTCCTTTATAGCCCAACATTAGCCTCCTTTAGCTTAGCGGTGGTGACGTGAAGTCATGTGACCGTGCTGTAGTTCCTTTATAGACTAACGTTAGCTTTTTACTTCAGAAACTATAAAGTGGTGTTAACATGTGGAGATTCTCCTGCTGAACTAGACGTGTAAGCATCATAAACGTTTGTTTGACACAGAGATAATTTTCTGCAGTAATCCAAAATCACATGGAGGAATCCCATTGGCTCTTTGGGGAGGGAACCAGGGAGATGATGCTCAGGGTCCACTAATGAAATACTTAATCTCCACTACCACTCTACTATGTGTTCGCACTGAGGGTCCAAGAAACACACAGAGAGTTTGTACACAAGAGGCAGGAGAACATATGTAAGTCCTTCATTTCCTGTGAAGAAATGCAAAATAAGTCGGCCATGTGCGGCGCTCTCTCACACACAACTGCTGGATATATTGTTGATCACAACTGGCAACATTCCCCAACTGGGCTGATTCTGGTCTCGACACTAAACAGATTGAGCTGTTCGTCTGTGAGCTCACCACCGCACATGTTCTAACTGTCATACCAGTCATCTGCTCGATACTCTCTGAAAACATCGAAC
The DNA here is from genome assembly GCA_023974075.1 of Chaenocephalus aceratus. Taxonomy (NCBI): domain Eukaryota; kingdom Metazoa; phylum Chordata; class Actinopteri; order Perciformes; family Channichthyidae; genus Chaenocephalus; species Chaenocephalus aceratus. Next base: position 12,142 of record JAMFTG010002623.1, read on the forward strand.
ACACACACACACACACACACACACACACACACACACACACACACACAGTGAGATATTGACACAAGCTGCTGGAAGCCTGGCGAGTTAGTGCAGCAAAATGCAGGAAAGGCCTCGTCTTTCAATCTTTCAAATCTTGGCCCCTCTGGCTGTGTTTTGCTTAATGTCTTGCTGCTTTCGAGGGCCCGAATGCATAACACATGCTGGACGTGTGCACTCGTGATAATGCATGGTAATCCAAACAGAGGCGCAGTGCGTTGTTGTGAAAGCATTGAACTCGCAGGGGACAGCACTCTGATGGAAGCCAGGGTTTCCCTTTGCCGTTATTTACAGTACAAACTGTGTTGAAGTCGAACTGATTTCACTGAAGTCAGAAGCCTGAAATAACGTCTGTGGTTAACAGAAGCTGAGGAGATTTTAACCTTTGTTCTCCGACGTCAAATATATCAGTAAATACCCCACTGGTGAATTTAAAAATGGGGGTTGCTAACAAGTGTCTAAATGAGACGACTCAACGTCATCACGCCCAACATTAGCCGCCTTTAGCTTAGCGGTGGTGACGTGAAGTCATGTGACCGTGCTGTAGCTCCTTTATAGCCCAACATTAGCCTCCTTTAGCTTAGCGGTGGTGACGTGAAGTCATGTGACCGTGCTGTAGTTCCTTTATAGCCCAACATTAGCCGCCTTTAGCTTAGCGGTGGTGACGTGAAGTCATGTGACCGTGCTGTAGTTCCTTTATAGCCCAACATTAGCCGCCTTTAGCTTAGCGGTGGAGACGTGAAGTCATGTGACCGTGCTGTAGTTCCTTTATAGCCCAACGTTAGCTATTTCCTTATAAAGTGGTGTTAATATGTGGAGATTATCCTTGCTAAATGTGTAAATCATAAACGTTTGTTTGACATTATCCAAAACCACATGGAGGAATCCCATTGGCTTGCTGTCCACGGACCCTTTGGGATACTAATGTCGGCCTACAACAATACGTCATCACTGCATCACTCTATAACGAACATGGGTAAAACAAAAATGAAGGCTCTTTCCAAGCTAAAGCGTTGCAGCTAGGACTTCAGAGGATGCTTGTCTCTCTGGGCCCCGGAGAGCTTCGCAGCGACCCGTAATGACAGACACCATGAATCCTGGAGTCAATGAGCCTAACAAATGTTAACAATGCAGCCCCCAACCGCCGGGACCATTGTAGCAATTAGGATAATGAATGTGGTTTTGCTGGTAGGTAATCACATACTGTATAGGGCGCTCCCCCCCCCCCCTCCCAGGGCTTTGGGCGATGAATGCTTTGGTTTCATTACAGTCAAAAAAACTCCACTCACTCCCACTTTCTCTCCCTTTCTCTCGCAAGGTCGCCTTCTAACTCCTACACCCTTCCTTTCCGCTCCGTTCAAATCTAAACAAAAGACACATCTGGTCCGTCTCTTAACCCCCTCCGTTTCTGCCCTCTCGCTTTCTTTCTCTTCAACTCCCTCCTTGTTTCGACTCTCACTCTTCCTCCAGCGTAAGAGCAGCACTTTGTCGGTGGGAAGAGGGTCTTTGTTCGAGGGTCAAACACTCGACTGGAGACCGTCGCCGGAGTCCGCTTTGCAGTGAAAAGACGACCGCAGCGCCCCAAAAACCTCATGTATACAAACTCCACACCCACGGCGCAGTAATCTGGCTTTGGAGTGAGCGCCTGATTCGCCCGCAGCCTGTCAGATGAAGTGCCGCCTTCCACACACCGCTGGTTACGCTCCAGATGTGTTCATCTCAGTGGACTTTGAGTCAGGAAGTTATTGCTATTATCAGTTTCATAAAATGTTGTTATCTTTACAACTTGACGTCCCAGACATTCATCCGTTACTTTAGCTAACTAGTCATTTGTAACTTTTAACTGTTTCTGTTACTTTTAGCTACTGTTTTAACTCCTGACCAATACGACCATTAGTCTTTTCTATTTGTACTGTTTAGTATTTTAGCAGTTTCTGTTCATGCTAGTTAACTATTTCTACTGTTAGCTTACGTTTGAACTCCTAACTAGATAACTATTTTAAATGTATTTGTAACTTAACAACGGATACAAGCGGCCGAGATGGGTTTCCTCCGCAGGGTGGCTGGCGTCTCCCTCAGGGATGAGGTGAGACGTTCGGTCATCCGGGAGGGACTCGGAGTTGAGCCTCCTTCGCGTCGAAAGGAGCCAGTTGAGGTGGTTCGGGCACCTAGTTAGGATGCCACCTGGGCGCCTCCCTAGGGAGGTGTTCCAGGCACGTCCAGCTGGGAGGAGACCAAGGGGTAGACCTAGGACCAGGTGGAGGGATTATATCTCTTCGCTGGCCTGGGAGCGCCTTGGGACCCCCCAGTCAGAGCTGCTTGATGAGGGGAAAAGAAAGTTTGGGGCTCTCTGCTGGAACTGCTACCCCCGAGACCCGACCACGGATACGCGGAGAAGATGGATGGATGGATGGATGGATGTAACTTAACTTGTTCCCTTACTTTAAGCCAGAGGTGTCAAACTCAAGGCCCGGGGGCCAAATCCGGCCCGCGACTTCATTTAATGTGGCCCGCATGCAAAGAATGTAATAAGTTTATTATACGGTTACATGCCACTTTACGTGCCCATAAAGTAGCCTACATGTCCCACAATGCATCTTGTTTTGCGACATGCTCACTGAAGAGACTTACAATTATTCGCCCTAGACTTCTGCTTTCAGACGAAGTTAATTACCCTATCCGATAATAATTCAATGCACAGGAAATGATGTATTATAATACATTATTTTATATATATTATATATTTATATAGTCCTAAAGTCACAACCGGCCCTTTGAGTGCAACCAGAATTGGGATGTGGCCCACGAATACATTTAGTTTGACACCCCTGCTATCAGCTAACGACTTCAATGTTTCTGTTCATTTAGCTAACTCATACTTTAGCTAACTATTTATACTCCACTAACTAACCAATACAACCATGTGTCTTTTTCTTTGTAACTTTATGCCATCTATTTTCACTGTATCTGACTTAAAGGTCCCGTGTCATGCTCTCCGGTTCTGACCCGTCCCCGTGTGATGCAGGTGTTTCTGCATGTCACGGTCTGCAGAGCCTCAAGCCCTCAAAGTGCGCCCTGCAGCGAGTAGAGCTCTGACTCAGAGAGGACCCGTCTCTGCCCAGAACGCCTCGCTGAGGATTTCTCTTTTTCCATTTGTTTCTTCCGGGAACCAAAACGGACCAATCAGCGGAGCTCCTCCCACACCAGGACCTTTAGCGTACAGGTTCAACCCGCAGGGAGTCCGCTTGACTTGCATGGAGCTCCCTGGTTGGTTCAGACGAGTTGGGAAGGTGGAGGAACGCTCTCCGCAGACCCGTCCTCACAGCGCGACAAACCTGTGTGTGTGTGTGTGTGTGTGTGTGTGTGTGTGTGTGTGTGTGTGTGTGTGTGTGTGTGAGTGTGTGTGTGTGTGTGTGTGTGTGTGTGTGTGTGTGTACTCAGGATGAGTTTCACTTGTTCTCGCTGTGTCGCCGACCCGGAAACCACACCAGTAAGCCAGCTCAGTGAGCAGCGAGCCTCGCAACGTCCCGACCAATCAGAGCACAGTGGGCTCACAGGGAGGAGGGGGAGGAGCTTCAACAAGCCGTGTAGTATCCACAGACTTTACAGAGACGCTGTGAGAAGCCAATCATTTAAATCTATTCTAGTCGACCTCAACGATGGAACTATGATCAGTGGAACTGGCCAAGACACGGAGCTTTAAGTAAATATGGAAACAGTTTCTCTTTTAACTAACTATCTCAGAACAGTGTTGAGTTGTTGCAGCTGACTCGCTGTGTGGGCTGTCTCCCTTCATCAAATCAAATGTTCTATTGTTTCATATGAGCTGATTATTACCCTGCGTCTGCAGAAGCAGCTTCGAGGTGAGTCACGAAACCACAACATGCTTCTGAACCTCTGGACGGGGCAGCGAACTACATCTGTTGGAAGTGTGTGAGGAGGAAGGGAACATATCGCTGCTCAGATCCAGCAGTATTGATTATCTTCTGAAAGGATAACCTTCATCAGAGCCCTGTGGGAGGCTCCGGTGTCTCTGACCCCCACACACACACACACACACACACACACACACACACACACACACACACACACACATGGTGGTGGTGATTTCATCCGCAGATGTGCAGAAATAACATGTAGATATGTTTTTTAGAAATCCCCATTTGTCAGTGTATCTTATCTTGTATTGTCATAGCGACAGTCGTCATGGCTCCTCCAACAGAGCAACACAATACAACTGATCAAGTAAATACAAAGAATAGAATAGAAGTAGTGCGATGAGAGTCTACGAGTGATGCGTAGTGTGTACGTTGCAGACAGGTGAACGTGACGGATGTCCTCGTCCAGGTGTGTAGCCGTCGTACGGCCTGAGGGATGAAGCCGCCTGAGCCCGGTGGCATTAATACAGAATCAGACCAGCTTCAGGGTTTAATCGCCCGTCCTTCACGGCGGGGTTATTCGGGTTCTCAAACTTCACTTTGACCTGATGAGCTGTCAAACGGCAGCTTCACATCTGGACCCAAGGTGCTATCGTCTTCCTCCGTTAGTTTGTCTCGAACTGTTTCACCTTAAATCTCTTTTCTCACTCTCCTCCGAGCCCCCTCTCTGGATGCCCCCTCCCCCCTCTCCCCCCTCCCTCGCTCGCTCGGGTTTTATATGGAAAAACATTCCTGGTGTTCTCCTCGGCTCCAGTGAAACCTGGTGCTTATTTTCAGTGCACTAAATTGATAGCAAATGTGAGGACAGATCCCTCCTCTCGCTCGCTACCCCCTCCTTCCAGCCCCCTCCCTCTCTGGCATCCACAGCGAGGATACGTGGAACATTTTCGTGACCATATTGAACCCTGGGGTTTTGTGTTTTTGAAGGTGTTCCCCTTTTTTTGATTCAACGGCATGTGTTTTTGTAGAGAGAGAAAGTCTGCGCGTCTCCTTGAGAGCTGAGCACTGAGTCATAGACTTTTCTGTTTCTCAGTAAGCCCCCCCCCCAGCACCGTGGAAACCGAACCTGGTTAGCCTCAGCTGTCTTTACCCATAATTCAACAGCCCCCGGGTGTTTGTTTTCTCTCCCCCTCTCCGGCCCTGGAAGTGAAACCCTAACTGCTCCCTTCTTTCGATGCAGCCAACTGAGTTCTGCCGGACCTCTATTGTTCTGGATGTGTGTCGGGGAGAAGCTGAGCCCCTCGGACCGTCTCTCCGCGGGTGAAGCTTATAGTGGTTTTGATTAGAAAACGGGGGGGGGGGGGGGGGCCCAGTCAGCTCCTTGGGAAGTCTGGTTTCGAAATGCAAAACCTTTGGACTCTGCGGGCGAAGAGGAAGGTGTCGCCTGTTCCCGAAACCATCCCGTAAACTGTTCCTTCGCCATGTGTGCACACGATGCCCGAATCAAGCCACGCTGCCAGCCACATGGAGGACGGCGCGACACCCAAACGCATCTGTTTCCCATCCTCACGATGAGTCCACGGCTCCATCAGCTGCAGCTTGTCTTCCGTTTGCCACAGAGTCCGGTTTTCGAGATCCACCCGCCAGCCGCACGTTTGACGAATTAGTTCTCCGACCGCATCAAACCCACTGACACGAGAATCCCGGAGGTTTCCACCCTCAGCTCCGAAAACACAATATAGGTATAGCTTTCTGAATGTGGGATGAGAACGAGCATCTCTTCTCTTTTCTGGTCCTTTAAATTAAATACATAATATACAATAAACTGCAGTAGAACCCCTCTTACACTTTAGTCAAACATCACGTGGTACTTCCTGTTTGCTAGGATGACCCAGGAGACGTGGGACGGACCAGAGAGGAATTAAAGTAGTAGATTAAAACAAACACTCGCAATCCAACCTTATTTTACCCAGATGAAACCTGAGATCAAACGAAGGCAAACTAAAGGAACGTTTTTGAAGCCACTCGTCTTTTTTTATTTTAAGGAAATAGCTTGTGTCTAAAACGGGAGGTTACAAAGCGCTGAGAGATAACAGCACACTATGAACGGGCTGGAACACAGACCCCAGAACAAGCAGCCAATCACATCTCTCTTTGGGCTACCCAGACCTTTTTGCAGAAACAGAGTTCATACATTTCCTCTCCACGACTTTTAGCTAATTTCCATGACCAACAAAAATACTCTTCTCAGCGGTTCCACTGAACATGGTTTATTTTAACTAGGGTTGCCAGAAACTGACCATGATCAAAATCGATTATTCGGCAGCCCTGGCGAATAATAATCGATTATTCGACAGAATATATATTTATATATATTTAGGTTGAAACTAAGCCAGAAAAAAAAAAAAAAAAAAAGATATATAAATAAAATCGATTTTTAAAAATAATATTCGATTATGGAGACTGTAGCGAATATTCGAATAATCGCTGGCATCCCTAATTTTAACATGGCGCAGGAAAATAAGGTCTGCATCTGAAACATGTCTAAAACACATCCAATAGTAGGCTTACTGGCTTCTCTAAAATCTCTCACCAGCAAAACACCTCGACAGTTAAAAGCCATTTCATTACGATACGGTATTTATTATCATTAAAGTATTACTATTTCGGCGATTAGCTAAAATATAAACTATATTTGATGCAACTTTAGTTACATTTCCATGACTTTTCCAAAACTTTGGGAAGTATATTGTTTCCATAACTTTTCCAGCGCCTGGAATTAGCATTTTGAGTTTCCATGCCGTTCCCATGACGTTCCCATGTGTTTGAATGGCCGTAGGAACCCTGAGGAACCAGCTGCCTGCTGAACATGGCTTTTACCAACGGTGGAGACTAAACCAAACCAGCGTTAACGGACCTTGAGACCGAGACAATAAGCTAGAATATGCACAGAAATAATCAAATCACAATATCGTCCGGCCACCCACAGAAACATCTGCCCGTTGTGAAAGGCTGTGAAACCAAGAGAAAAGCTGAAAGACGTTAAAAAGAACCGCAAAAACCATCTTGAGTTCCATCCAAGGCATTGTGCAGAAAGCGGCCGCCTGCTGTGTCGAGATGTTGCTTGGAAGCCACTATAAAAGAGCATTATGTTGTAAACCAAAACAACGAGCTAAAAGACACAACAATGGACTGTCTCGTGGAACACGCGAGCAGTCGTGGTGATCGATTGTGGATATAGCAATGAACTTCCCCTCGAAATGTAAAGAGCTCGAGCTAACAGTAGGCTGTTTCACATTGCTCTAGAAAGAGGCAGTGGAAGCAGGGCTCGAGCTTTAGGTCGTCCCGTCGTCCGGAATAAATAGGGGTCGGGAGGAGAAAAAATAATTTTGGGACGAAAGGTAAAATAAAAATACCCTGCTAACTCGACTAGAACGGCGATGGAAATGAAACTGACACACACACACACACACACACACACCAACAACACAGCCGCGAATGTGTGGGTCTAGCTATGTATTGAGTGTGTGTAGAACCAGACCCCGGAGCGCCGGCCTCTTTATTTACCTACTCCTCTTCACCCCCGATGGGTGATACGGCTGAGAAGAGAAGCCTCCATCGTATGTATAGCAATATGCTGCCTCTCCGCACGTAGGGACGGGTACCGAGCCCCGGTGTTTAAACGGGCCCCGGGCCGGAACTATTAAAGACAGTGGGTACCGTGAAGCTCCGACGTTATCGGACTTTTGATCGGTACTGGAGACATTTAAAAAATATATGTCATATGTATTATTACTACACAAACATTATATCGCAGTTTTAGTTTCACAACTCCGTTTCTAATATGCAATAAGACTACAACATGCGTCTGTGATGGATTTCGAGCTTTCCAATCCAGACGAGATCTCTCTGTCCCGTCTGTGTGCGGGGGGGCGGGCCGTTCGTAAAAGGTCTCTTGACGACAGACGGTCATCCTGTTAGTGGGTACTCTGGGTTCTGTCTTCAGTCAATCAATCAATCAATCAATGTTTATTTATAGCCCAATATCACAAATGTTACATTGTCTCAGTGGACTTCACAGTGTGTACAGAATATCAGTATGACAATACGACACCCTCTGTCCCTCAGACCCTCTGTCCTCAGACCCTCTGTCCTCAGACCCTCTGTCCTCAGACCCTCTATCCTTAGACCCTCTGTCCTCAGACCCTCTGTCCTCAGACCCTCTGTCCTCAGACCCTCTGTCCTTAGACCCTCTGTCCTTAGACCCTCTATCCTTAGACCCTCTGTCCTCAGACCCTCTGTCCTCAGACCCTCTGTCCTCAGACCCTCTGTCCTTAGACCCTCTATCCTTAGACCCTCTGTCCTCAGACCCTCTGTCCTCAGACCCTCTGTCCTTAGACCCTCTATCCTTAGACCCTCTGTCCTCAGACCCTCTGTCCTTAGACCCTCTGTCCTTAGACCCTCTGTCCTCAGACCCTCTGTCCTCAGACCCTCTGTCCTTAGACCCTCTGTTCTTAGACCCTCTATCCTTAGACCCTCTGTCCTCAGACCCTCTGTCCTTAGACCCTCTATCCTTAGACCCTCTGTCCTCAGACCCTCTGTCTTAGACCCTCTGTCCTCAGACCCCTCTTGTCCTTAAACCCTCTGTCCTTAGACCCTCTAATCCTTAGACCTCTGTCCTCAGACCCTCTATCCTTAGACCCTCTATCCTTAGGACCCTCTGTCCTTAGACACTCTATCCTTAGGACCCTCTATCCTTAGACCCTCTATCCTTAGACCCTCTGTCCTTAGACACTCTGTCCTCAGACCCTCTATCCTTAGACCCTCTGTCCTTAGACCCTCACATCGTACAAGGAAAAACTTCTGAAGAAAACCCAGTTTTCTTCGGACACAGTGTTGGATGTTTTTGATAATTGATGGGACTTGATTAGATTCAATATTAAAGTAATTTTCTCGTTTGTGTGGTTTGTTTAAATATACTTGGCCTTTGTTTCTGTGATTGAATGATTTACTCAAAATAAAAGGCTGATGAATTATCACCTAATGATTTGTATGATGTTTTATTTATGTTAAAGGTCGCTTTGAATGATTTTAACTAATGATAATGTAGAAAAACTAATATTTTAATTTCGGGACGGCTCGGGAGGCTGGGGAAAAGAAGTTAGTGGAGAGCCTGGAGGGTAAACCACAACACTATTAAAGAGTAAACGGTTTGTAAAGCAGGGAAGGATGAGTTTCCAGACTGTGAGCGGGGGGCTCTGAGCGAGCGGAGAGCCGGGCTGCCTGTGTGCGTTGGCCGACGCTCAGCATTCCACATGTCTTTGTGATTTCCAGCTGACCTCAGGAGGACCCTGCACTACTGTAAGTTACCCTCACACCCGGAGCACAGATGGATCAGGAAGGAACGCTCAAATCCCATTGGTGCGCGGCTGCTTTCTGAGGCGCAGGCCACGCTGCAGCTGCCACGGGAACTGCACTTTAGTTCTGATGCGTACGATAATGAGTCGTGTGCATTTTCTACAAGGAAGACCTCTCAAAGGAACATCTGTTGAAGTGGAGTTTAGCGTTTAACGGAAAGGAAAAGAAGCTACTAAATATTATCTTATTTTAAATAAACATATGGATACCTTAAGCAGCAGACTCTTAATATTAGAGACTTTAAAGAGTCCTCTCCTGCTGATGTTCAGGTGTATATCAGCATGTAGTGTCTCTACTTTAAAGAGTCCTCTCCTGATGATGTTCAGGTGTATATCAGTGTGTAGTGTCTCTACTTTAAAGAGTCCTCTCCTGCTGATGTTCAGGTGTATATCAGTATGTAGTGTCTCTACTTTAAAGAGTCCTCTCCTGCTGATGTTCAGGTGTATATCAGTAGTAGTGTCTCTACTTTAAAGAGTCCTCTCCTGTTGATGTTCAGGTGTATATCAGTATGTAGTGTCTCTACTTTAAGAGTCCTCTCCTGCTGATGTTCAGGTGTTATATCAGTATGTAGAGTCTCTACTTTAAAGAGTCCTCTCCTGCTGAGTTCAGGTGTATATCAGTATGTAGTGTCCTCTACTTTAAAGAGTCCTCTCCTGCTGATGTTCAGGTGTATATCAGTATGTAGTGTCTCTACTTTAAAGAGTCCTCTCCTGCTGATGTTCAGGTGTATATCAGTATGTAGTGTCTCTACTTTAAAGAGTCCTCTCCTGCTGATGATCAGGTGTATATCAGTATGTAGTGACTCTACTTTAAAGAGTCCTCTCCTGCTGATGTTCAGGTGTATATCAGTATGTAGTGTCCTCTACTTTAAGAGTCCTCTCCTGCTGATGTTCAGGTGTATATCAGTGTGTAGTGTCTCTACTTTAAAGAGTCCTCTCCTGCTGATGTTCAGGTGTATATCAGTATGTAGTGTCTCTACTTTAAAGAGTCCTCTCCTGCTGATGTTCAGGTGTATATCAGTGTGTAGTGTCTCTTACTTTAAAGAGTCCTCTCCTGCTGATGTTCAGGTGTATATCAGTATGTAGTGTCTCTACTTTAAAGAGTCCTCTCCTGCTGATGTTCAGGTGTATATCAGTATGTAGTGTCTCTACTTTAAAGAGTCCTCTCCTGCTGATGTTCAGGTGTATATCAGTATGTAGTGTCTCTACTTTAAAGAGTCCTCTCCTGCTGATGTTCAGGTGTATATCAGTATGTAGTGTCTCTACTTTAAAGAGTCCTCTCCTGCTGATGTTCAGGTGTATATCAGTATGTAGTGACTCTACTTTAAAGAGTCCTCTCCTGCTGATGTTCAGGTGTATATCAGTATGTAGTGTCTCTACTTTTAAAAGAGTCCTCTCCTGCTGATGTTCAGGTGTATATCAGTGTGTAGTGTCTCTACTTTAAAGAGTCCTCTCCTGCTGATGTTCAGGTGTATATCAGTATGTAGTGTCTCTACTTTAAAGAGTCCTCTCCTGCTGATGTTCAGGTGTATATCAGTATGTAGTGCTCTACTTTAAAGAGTCCTCTCCTGCTGATGTTCAGGTGTATATCAGTATGTAGTGTCCTCTACTTTAAGAGTCCTCTCCTGCTGATGTTCAGGTGTATATCAGTATGTAGTGTCTCTACTTTAAAGAGTATTTATGCTGCTTTTTATATATGTACAGCACTTTGGTCAACTCTGTCGTTTTTAAATGGCTAATATAAATAAAGTTGGATTGAATAAACACGTCTCTTGTCTCGGCGCCCCGTGGCTATACCTCATGGATTCTCAGAAACCACATGTGACACCCAGTCCAACGCCTGCACACAGTTCATTGACTCTAGAGGCAGATTGTGTATGTTGACATAACAGAGTCAGTGTCACCGTGACCCACTGATCCACATCTGTCACCAGGGTTTACCCTAAACAGCTGTTCACAGCAGGGGGGGGGGGGGGGGGGGGGGGGGGGGGGGGCAGTTTTAAACCAAACAACGAGCTAAAAGACACTAAAAATGAACTTTTGTATGGAAGCAGTCATGTGACCGATTGTCAATATACAAATTAATTTTCCCTTTTAATGTTAGCCTCTCAGAACTTGAGCTGACAGTAAGCGGTTTCAGTTGAGCTTTGGTTTGGGATCGTCTTCTCCTTCATGCAGCGTTGGGTTTCTCTCGAACCGAGAAATGTTTACTATAAGAGCAGCAAGACTGAACCAAAACAACTGAACCAAAACGACTGAACTAAAGCAACTGAACCAAAACAACTGAACCAAAACAACTGAACTAAAGCAACTGAACCAAACCGACTGAACCAAAACAACTGAACCAAACCGACTGAACCAAAACAACTGAACCAAAACGACTGAACCAAAACGACTGAACCAAAACGACTGAACTAAAGCAACTGAACCAAAGCAACTGAACCAAAACAACTGAACCAAAACAACTGAACCAAAACGACTGAACCAAAACAACTGAACCAAATCAACTGAACCAAAACGACTGAACCAAAACAACTGAAACAAAAACAACTGAACCAAAACGACTGAACCAAAACGACTGAACCAAATCAACTGAACCAAAACAACTGAACCAAAACGACTGAACCAAAACAACTGAACCAAATCAACAGAACCAAAACGACTGAACCAAAACAACTGAACCAAAACAACTGAATCAAATCAACTGAACCAAAACAACTGAACCAAAACGACTGAACCAAAACAACTGAACCAAAATGACTGAACCAAATCAACTGAACCAAATCAACAGAACCAAACGACTGAACCAACTGAACCAAATCAACTGAACCAAAACAACTGAACCAAACAACTGAACCAAAACGACTGAACCAAAACGACTGAACCAAATCAACTGAACCAACTGAACCAAATCAACTGAACCAAAACAACTGAACCAAAACGACTGAACCAAATCAACTGAACCAAAACGACTGAACCAAAACGACTGAACCAAAACGACTGAACCAAATCAACTGAACCAAAACAACTGAACCAAAACGACTGAACCAAAACAACTGAACCAAAACGACTGAACCAAAACAACGGAACCAACTGAACCAAATCAACTGAACCAAAACGACTGAACCAAAACAACTGAACCAAAACAACTGAACCAAAACGACTGAACCAAATCAACTGAACCAAAACAACTGAACCAAATCAACTGAACCAAAACAACTGAACCAAAACAACTGAACCAAAACGACTGAACCAAAACGACTGAACCAAAACGACTGAACCAAAACGACTGAACCACCAAAACAACTGAACCAAATCAACTGAACCAAAACAACTGAACCAAATCAACTGAACCAAAACAACTGAACCAAAACGACTGAACCAAAACAACTGAACCAAAACACTGAACCAAAACAACTGAACCAAATCAACTGAACCAAAACAACTGAACCAAAACAACTGAACCAAATCAACTGAACCAAAACAACTGAACCAAAACAACTGAACCAAAACAACTGAACCAAAACG
>JAMFTG010002623.1:30000-32786 GCA_023974075.1 Chaenocephalus aceratus
CACACAGTGTACACATGCAGCCTTTTAATTACTCGCTAAAGCAAGAGGTACGTGTACTTTACTGATCGTAGCAAAAGATAGCACTTTTATTGTTTGTTATTATATTGGTTTGAGTCCCTTAGTAACGTGGCCATTTCTATAGTTGTTCAGGGATGACACTACAAGTTAGCATCTCCCTGAGTTTTGCATTATTGCAGAAAATAATCTCTGTGGCAAACAAACGTTTACGGGTTTCTGAAATAAAAAGCTAATGTTGGGCTATAAAGGAAACTACAGCACGGTCACATGACTTCACGTCTACTGCTAAGCTAAAGGAGGCTAATGTTGGGCTATAGAGGAACTACAGCACGGTCACATGACTTCACGTCACCACCGCTAAGCTAAAGGAGGCTAATGTTGGGCTATAAAGGAACTACATCACGGTCACATGACTTCACGTCACCACCGCTAAGCTAAAGGAGGCTAATGTTGGCTATAAAGGAACTACAGCACGGTCACATGACTTCACGTCACCACCGCTAAGCTAAAGGAGGCTAATGTTGGGCTATAAAGGAACTACAGCACGGTCACATGACTTCACGTCACCACCGCTAAGCTAAAGGCGGCTAATGTTGGGCTATAAAGGAACTACAGCACGGTCACATGACTTCACGTCACCACCGCTAAGCTAAAGGAGGCTAATGTTGGGCTGTAAAGGAAACTACAGCACGGTCACATGACTTCACGTCACCACCGCTAAGCTAAAGGAGGCTAATGTTGGGCTATAGAGGAACTACAGCACGGTCACATGACTTCACGTCACCACCGCTAAGCTAAAGGAGGCTAATGTTTGGGCTATAAAGGAACTACAGCACGGTCACATGACTTCACGTCACCACCGCTAAGCTAAAGGCGGCTAATGTTGGGCTATAAAGGAACTACAGCACGGTCACATGACTTCACGTCACCACCGCTAAGCTAAAGGAGGCTAATGTTGGGCTGTAAAGGAACTACAGCACGGTCACATGACTTCACGTCACCACCGCTAAGCTAAAGGAGGCTAATGTTGGGCTATAGAGGAACTACAGCACGGTCACATGACTTCACGTCACCACCGCTAAGCTAAAGGAGGCTAATGTTGGGCTATAAAGGAACTACAGCACGGTCACATGACTTCACGTCTCCACCGCTAAGCTAAAGGAGGCTAATGTTGGGCTATAAAGGAACTACAGCACGGTCACATGACTTCACGTCTCCACCGCTAAGCTAAAGGTGGCTAATGTGGGCTATAAAGGAACTACAGCGCGGTCACAAGACTTCAAGTCTCCACCGCTAAGCTAAAGGTGGCTAATGTTGGGCTATAAAGGAACTACAGCACGGTCACATGACTTCACGTCTCCACCGCTAAGCTAAAGGTGGCTAATGTTGGGCTATAAAGGAACTACAGCACGGTCACATGACTTCACGTCACCACCGCTAAGCTAAAGGTGGCTAATGTTGGGCTATAAAGGAACTACAGCACCGTCACATATTTTATATCGTAGAACAAAACTTTATAATCTCTTATTTCAGCCTAACAACTAAAAACATGCTGAAAACCATGACTTCCAGACCAGGCGACCGAAAGTGCTAAAACTGCTGACTCATGTTGGGGTTATAAGGCTCATCATATCGTGTTCCTTAAAGCTAACTAGCCTGAAAAGCTAAATAAAGACTGATTCAGCCTGGTCTGCGAGGTCGGACTCATGAAAGCAGATCAGCTGAGGGTCGAGCAGTAAATATTTTTTCTGCCAGTAATGTGCGTCACACAGCATTATCTATCTAAAGGTTGCTAACATTAGCCGTTAGCTACCGATCATCAAGACCAAGTAAGGCTGCAGCAGAAGTGAGGCGGTTCGAATTTTATATCGGAACAATCTTCGCCTTGAAAGTCAATAACTAATATCACTGGTGACCCTTAACTCGAGACGTTTTTATGTTTACCTACTTCTCTCAGCCGGTGTGCATTACACTATATATTTATATTCCAGCTGGGCAAGCGCTTGCTATAAAAAACTAAAGTTCACATGTCTTCCAAAGGTGGTTGTTGGCTATAAATATGAATGGTGATGACCCACAAAGAGGGTAAACAAGAGGGTTGGTGTGGGCCCAGTGGAGAGAGGGCAGTTAGCATGATGTCTGAGAGAAGGGGGAGGCCCGGGTCAGGGGTGCAGAGAGGACAACAGCCGGAGCCAGCATGTGCTCAGAAAGTAGGGCGGCGCGATGTCGGGAGAATATGAGATAAAGCTGTTGAATATCGCCGATATATTTACAGCGACAAATAATCAGATATTTACCTGCCGTTTATTGAACACATTTTACCAGTTCACCAGTTGGGTATTTAGCGACGTATTTTACATTAAAATCTCTTCAGCTCGTGTTAACCATTACAGGCTTCAGACCATTGGGTTTCAGAAGAGCAAATCGAAGCTGAGTAATTTCAGGACTCATGCCTGCATCTCTCTATAGGACGAAACCATGTCCTTGCCTTTCGCTTACTCTCCCAAGTGTCCGCCCGTCGAGAGCAGATCCACAGCATACACATGTTGAGAGGCATTTTCAAAAAACCACCGTACGAACAAATGCCAAAACTTCATTGCATCTCATCCAAAGGTGTTAGTCTGTGGAATAACTGTAGCTATCTAAAATGAAAGTATTATTTAGGAGTCAAATCATTAATGGTTCTGAACAGGACCTGTGAAATCCATTTGTTGTTATTTCTTGTAATTGTAAATTTCTTTCTGATTGTTTTGTAAAAAAAAAAAAAA